>PVJA010001765.1:0-119290 GCA_004027025.1 Myocastor coypus | reverse complement strand
TTCCTCTTAGTCCAAAGAGAAGTATATTCTTTCCTTTTTTTTTTTTTTTCTTTTTTCTAAGCAACATCAATAGGGAGGTGGGTCATGCCCACACACTATACTCTGTAGAATGATTGTGAGGACAATATGCAATATGTCAACTTTCAAAAAAAAGAAAGGGGAAAAGGAAAAAAAAAAGTAATGTTGATTTAAAAGTGTTCATGTTTAACTGTTTGATCAATCTTATATACCTATATGTATTAATCTAAACTGATCTGATCATGAAAATATGTAATATAACCATTGTTAAATTTGAACAATAAAAAAATTGAAAAAAAATAAGGATCAAAATATATAATAGATATTTTGAAACAGGAAGAAAATGTTTAGATGGGAAGGGGAACTGGTGGGGGGGCAGAGCAAGGAAGAGAAAAAAGGAAGCAAAGCTTTTGTAAGTAAAAAGAAGAAGGGAAGGGAGAGGAAGGTAAGGAAAGAAGAATTGAGCTATATCGAATACAGGTGCAGATTCCCTATGATGATTGTGATAATTATGTATCTCTAACACGTGTTGATAAACTTAATGAATTATAAAGAATCTAGCTCCTTGTGTCAGTTACATTTTTCTCATTGCAGAGACAAAGACCCAACACTCAAAAATGAGGGGAGGAAAGGTTTATTTATCTCACAGTGACTGGAGTTTTCAGTCCTTATTCAGCTGGCTCCAAGGCATAGAGGCACAGGGCAGAGAGCGTGCCTCTATGGTGGTGACAAGGAGCAGAGAGCAAAGGGAGCGGCGTCAGCTCAGGCAGCTGGCCAGCCTCTCTCCCCTCCTTATGTTGCGATGCAAATTACCCGCTCCCGGGCAGTTGCAGACTCCACACCCACAATAATCAATCACAAACGCCAGAAGCAGCCTTGAGACTGCCGGAGGCTTTGGGAGGACACGGCGACACAGACCGCAACACTCCTCCAGTTATAAGGAGCTGATGCTTGGGCGTGAACTTGCAGCAGGAGAGACATTTGGTTCTCTTATAAGGGCCACACCATGGCGCTCACATCTGGAATATTAATATAAGCTGGGTGATCTTATGAAGACATCCACTTTGCATTCCAAACCAATGACTTGCCTCCCACATGCTTGCCCCCAAGGAGACAGTGTGGGAGGAGGAGGCAGCAGCCGAGGGGCTCGCACACAGTGCTCTTGCCCCGGTGCTGTGTCGGTGTCTTGAAAATATCTCTGAGGGCTCCTGAGGATGCCCGATAGTGTGACATTTCCAAAATGTGTTTTTCTCCTCCTTCTTTCTAGCTCTGAAAGGGCTGCACGAAGCCCTCACCCTGCCATCCTCTCCCCCAAGTCTCTGCTCCTGTTCTCTGTCCATCCCAACACATCCCTCAGATACCTCCCCGTGAGCCCTGAGAAGACAGTGTGACCTCGGTCCCCAGCACCAGCCTGCCTGCCTCTGGTGTGGCATGGCCCTCACCTCAGGGCTGACCGGTGCTCATGAACCTCCACAAGTCGTTGTTTTTACAAAACACACCAGAGCTGCTCTTTTAAGGAATCCTTCTGAGCAGCATCCTCTTGACATCAAAGGGAGGCTCAGAACTTCCCTGTGGGAATCAGCGGTCCCTGCGCAGGAGTTCGAGGCTCAGCTCAGGCTTATTTCACCAAATGAAGGGAAACCAAGTCGGGGGCGAGACAGCGCTGAGCATCTAAGAATGATCGTTCATTCAATATTCATTATGGTTTTCTGAAGGACTACGGGACCTCTGTGCTTCTTACGAAATGGAAAAAGCCCTGCGTCCTGCTGGAAGTCTGGTTCTTTCCATGAAGAAACTCATTGTCGCTATGAAAATACGTTTCTGGGGCTACTCCGTTTCTGCTGCCTGCACTGGAGCTGGTAGAGGCTCGGTGACTTCCCCAGCAAACCGTAGAAGCCAGCGACCAGAGCAAGTCTAAAATTCCTAAGCTCCTGGGAGCAATGTACTGATTTATGTCACCTGCCCGTCTCAAAAGACCCCCTGCACAGAGTTTTTTTACCCTCTCCTTTTTAATGTCTTAGAACCTTTTTAAAACCAATTCTGCATGTTTATATCTGGTAATTTGAACAACTCATTTGAAGATAATGTTATGTCATACAACCATTGTCAGCTTCCTGTTATTTTTGTTTAGCGAAATTCTGTATTGATTCTAATGTGTGTGTGGTTTTTTGTCTTTTTTTTTTTTTTTTTTTTTTTTTTTTTTTTTTTTTTTTTTTTTTTTTTTTTTTTTTTTTTTTTTTTTTTTTTTTTTTTTTTTTTTTTTTTTTTTGTTGTTGTTCTTGTTTTGCTATTCTGTATTCTCTTTGCAAAATAATAGTAAAAAGTGTCACACACAGACTGGTGTTCCTGGAAGAGGGAGAGGTTGCTGAAATACAAAAACCCTGCTGATTGTAATTCAGAGCTTAAAGCACTGCCCATGTCACCTCTGAGAAAAGCTCATCTTAGTCACAAATGGAAAGTGGTTTTTGCCTCAGGAAGTTATTGTTTGCCTACTGCAAAGCAATAGGATTTGACAACAAGTAAACAACCAGACTCTCCCTCTTTCTCTCTCTCTCTCTCTGTATGTCTTTCTGTCTCTCCATCTCTCTCTGTCTCTCTGTCTCTCTATCTCTCTCCCCCTCTCTGTCTCTCTCTGTTCCTCTCTCCGTGTCCATTTCTTTCTCTGTCTGTCTCTCTGTCTCTCCATCTCTGTGTCTCTCTCTTTCTCTGTCTCTGCCTCTCTTTCTCTCTCTCTCTCTCTCTCTCTCTCTCTCACACACACACACACACACACACATACACACTCAGAAAGAGTCACAGACAGGGACACAGAGACAGAAAAACAGAGAGACAGAGACAGAACTGCATTCAAAAAATTGTTATTTATCTAGAAATTGGGCCAAGAATGGGGGGAAGGTATCCAAGCTCAGCAGCCCATTTAAGAACTCTGCCTTGGACTTACTCTCCCAGGGCTTCCTAATCTTCATTTTATTTTGACTTTAAGAAACTCAGGGATTTTAAAGTGACGCTCGGGTGCGCGCCACACTCAATCTCTGTCCTTTCAGCTCAACCCTGTGAGTTAGAATTCTGGCCCCGCTGTATGGGCTGCCAATGCCGAGCAGGCTCCTTTCTCTTAGGGTCCCTTTCACAGAGCCCATTGGACAGTGAGGAAAGAATGCTTCACAGGGAAAGCACCGGGAGTGGGGTGCATGGTGAAGAGATTTTTACACTGAGGCCTAAAGAAGGAGAGGATTGACCCAAGGTGATGGTGGGGCCGAACGGTAGTGTTAGGGGAACATGGCGGAAATGGTGCATGAGTGACCCCAGCTCAGAGAAGTGGCCTTGGAGTGGGCTCCCCGTGCCTGAAGGGCTGAGTCGGACTCTTCCTGGTCCAGCTAAAGAAAGAAGCTTTTTTGTTTTGTTTTGTTTTCCTGGAATCCAGGCTCAAGAGGGGAACAACCGCAATGCTTTCATCACAGAACCAACTTCAATTTCTCCTTTAAGGAGAAATATAAACATGGGAAAGTCACTAAGGTTTGGGGAGCAGCACCCATCTTCACTGAGCCAAATGCTGTCTTTTAAGTTTACTTTTTGGGGGGGCTTTTGTTGTTCTTGTCGGTCTGTTTTATAGTTTCATGGACAGAGCTTCAAAATGTAGTCCAGATGTTCTTCCCAGCCCCGAGGGCCTAAGGCTGACCTTTTCCTCTGCCCAAGAGCAGGGAGGACATTGGCACTGATTAATTGCAGACCCCAGAAGCCTTCAAATTTAGTGGCTTGGAATCCTACAGGACACATGCTGATTGTTAAAGGAAGGGGTCATAACTGGTAAGCATTAGACAGGCAGAGACCTCAGAAAAAGGTAGGAAGGTAAAGGGGGGAGTAGAAAGAATGGTGTTTAAGGGTACGTATGAGCAGCACTCAGGAGGCACAGTGGGGAGTATTTTCTCTTGGATCAGGCAATGGGGGTGAGGCGCTTGATACAGAAGAATAAGTCAGGACCCTTAACATTGCACCCTTTCCAGGCTCAGCTGCCTTTGGATTTATTACCAGTGGTCTTGTGCAGAGGATGACTTTAGCTAGGAGAGGGTTCTGTGTGTATGAAAGCCAAGGTAATGTAGAGAAGGAAATTTCCATTGGCACGTTCAAAAGCCACCTTTATTATGAGCTGTTCTATGGCAAAGCACTCACCGACAGACTATACCAAGGTTAGCAAGAACATAGTGTCATCCCCACGTCCTGAGACAAAGGCAGAGAGCTTACCATGCACTCTGTGCCTTCTGTAAGGAGCTCTGACTACCACGCGGTGGGCCGGATGTTGGGAACTAAGCTAGTGGTTGCGGAGGTGGGAAGAAGAGACAGGGCTTCTGGGTGTTCAGGTGCCAAATAAGCAGGATTTGGTGGCTGCTTGTAAGTGTGTGTGTGGATGGGGAGGGTCGAACAGCTGCAGTGTGAACTTTGTGGCAGCCTGCGGGTGGTGCTGGAGTTCTTAGAGTGACCATTACATTGGTGCGGATGTCACTGCCTTAACATGAGAACTCCTGTGGTAGAGGAGTTTCTGGGAAGTCAGGGTCGGCTTTGAAAACGTGGGGCAGGGTGCTCATGAAGGTGTGTGGGCAGTGGAGGAGCTGGAGATTGACCACACATGCAGGACCACAGCAAGCACAGCCTGAGAACGCGCAGGGCCTGAGTCCACACAGATGCACAAGCCGTTGGGCAGGTCCTTTCTCCCATGAGGAAAGGGGTTTCACCTGTTATCAACGGCTTGCTGATTGTATAAAGGAACACACTGCAGTTGGTTCCTTTTCTCCATCCAGGTGACCATGCTCCACCTGGCCTCAGCTTTCTGCATTCCTTCAGCATTCTGCAGTCTCCATTTCTTCATCCTCCACTGTCGTCACCCTGGAAATTTCCAGAACTGGATGTAGCAAGGGAAGCCATGAAATTTAAAGAAGGCAGCTCAACATAGGGATCACAACTCATTAGAGAAGTCTGAAGTTGACATGAGCAAAAGCTGTTGGCATCTAAGTTGACGTATAAAGACACCATAAGTGGTGAAAAGAGGCTTAGCAAAGGTACTCTGGGGGCAACGCGAACTTTGAAGATTGAATCCAGTAGAACAAGTCAGTCAGCCAGGGGCTGTGAACATGACTGGTCAGGTGTGAGCTGGCAGTGAGAAGCCCGGCCACATCGCCTCTGACGCTTGTTCTCCTCAGGTGTTCTTGGAGGTTGGGAAGCTTCTGAGGCTGCTTGAATGATGGCGAGGTGGGATCACGAGAGACAGAGGGGCCAAGAGAGAATGCAAGGCAGAGAGCAGCAGTTCTGAGAGGAGCAGGGAGAGCTGTAGAAGAAGTAGGAGGCCCAGCCTCTCTCAGCAAGGTGAGTGGGCCCCGCATGGACCCCACAGAGGAGAAAGTGACATGGGTGCTGATGCTTCTTGGCCATGTTTGAAGAAAGGTCGTGCACTAAGACTGCAGGCTGGAGACAGAACTGTACAGGTTCAGGAAGAATGAGAGCAAGCGCTGGCGTGTTTGGAAAACGGAAGATGATGATGTGTCCAGCGCCATGAGAGCGGTGTACAGCACTGGGGCCTGTCAGAGTTACTTTTCTCTCGTTGCTGGGACAATTACCCAACACTCCAAATGAAGGAAGGAAAGGTTTATTAGCTCACGGTTACTGGAGGTTTCAGTCCATATTCGGCTGGTCCAAGGCTGAGTGGAATAGGGCAGAGAGCATCCAGTTCATGGCAGTGGAACAGCAACAATCGTGACAGAGGCAACCGACCAACCAGGGGAGCAGAGAGCAACAGCAACAAAATGGTGACAGAGGCAGCCAGCCAATCAGGGTGGCAGAGCATCAGCGTTAGGCTGTCTCTCTGTCTCTCTTTAAATTACATCAGGCTCTCTGCCTTAGCCTATCCACCTCAGGCCACAGCTATATTGCCCAGCAGTACTCAGATCATAACCTCATCAGTATTAAAACACATAATCCTAGTGGATCATGGATCAAGTCTCAAACTCTAGAAGTCCTCACCCCATGACTCATGAGGCTTTGGGAAGACAACTAGACATAAACCATAACAGGGCCCAATGACCATCAGCTCACTGGGGCGCTCATCTGTTCAGCTAGGTTCACTTTTTTTTTAATGGCTGGCTCAGCCTGCCCTGGGGGTGGGGCTGATGCAGCATGCAGTCCCTGAGGCTACCTAAGCTTTCCTAAGCAGGCTCTTTAGACCACTGAACCATCTTGCCAGCCCCTAGGTTCACTTTCTGCAGGAGTTCTCATGTTTTCTCATTCTAGTACACAAGAAATATTGGCTCTATCGGGAGATGGGATTTCTGGCAGGTGTGGTGGCCTATGTTTGTAACTTTAGCCCTTGGGAGGCTGAGGCAGGAGGATCACAAATTTGAGGCCAGCATGAACTATATAATGAGTACATATGTAGCTCAGTGTGAGCTACATAGCAAGAACTTGTCTGAAAAATGGGCTTCTCTGGCTGACGAAAGAGGTTGCCGAGAAGCAGAAGCTTAATGCTACTTCTTTTATGGGCCTGTATGTAGGTTTCTTAGGGACTTTGTTCTAGGCCCTCCAACTGCCATTCTTTGGGGTCAGGTTTATATGGGGTGGAGGTCCTGGTACATGGCTATTTCCACTCCATGCAAAGTCCTAGGCATTCCGCTTGGGTTGGTGACTCCGATGCTTCTTTTGGTTCCAGGGCTCATATTTATCTCCAAAAACACTTACTGGCCATTGATTTTGTGCTAAGCTCCCAAAACACGCTGATAGTATCACAGAGCCATCGAATGGGGGCATTGTTCTTTCCTAAACGCAGCCACTTTCCTTGTTCCTCTTGCTAAGATATGGCCCACTTGCCAGAGATGTGTCTGAGCTACTCTTATTGTGGGGCAAAATACCCAACACCCAACAAGAAGGAAGGAAAGGTTTGTGTAGCTCACAGTTACTGGAGGTTTCAGTCCATACTCAGCTGGCTCCAAGGCAGAGCGGCACAGGGCAGAGAGCAACCTTTCATGGTGGTGGCAAAGAGCAGAGAGCAAAAGAAGTCATAGTGACGACAATAGCTACAGAGAGGAATTCTGTCTGCCTTAAGTTACATTCAGGCTATCTGCCCCGGGCTCAGTGAAGTACTCACACCCATAATCCCACTGGATTATGAGTTAATCACTCTAGAAGTCCATGCCATGATTGCATGAGGCTTTGGGGGACAACTAGACATAAACCATAGCAATATGCAAGTTCTCAGAAAAGAATCCTAGAAGTGCACCTTGCCAGAGTCAAAGTGAAGGAGGTGACAGCCTGCCTTGCTGTCTATGGTAGGGACCAACTGCTCCTTCCACAAAGCCTCTCAGACAACTTGTCTTTTCCCTTTCTGTTCTTCCTTGGAGGGCCCATGGGACTTTGCGAGCCTACTACCAGTTCTTGAGGAGTCCTCGATTGATCTGTCTCTCAGTCTTCTGCCTTCTTGTTATGACATGACGCTTCCTGCTGACACCTACATCAGTGCACTCTATACAGCAACAGACCTTAAAATCTCATGTGCATAAAGAGGGCAGAGAAGGCTGGCGGAGGAGTCGGTGGAGAGCGAGAGGAGTGGCCAAAGACTGAGTCGTCAAAGCACGGCCCTATGAGGAAAATCAAAGAGGCAATCTGAAGAGGTGGCTGTTTCGGGCCCGGTGCTAGAGAGGGTGGCGTGTCTGCTGCTGAAAGGACCTGGATTTGACCTTGGGATCCAGTGGCTGGGTGAGGTGACTGAAGGAAGCGTTGTTGTTGGGGAGGCCGGCAAGTGTGTGAGGTGGGTCTTCTAAGATGGCGTTGGAGGAAAAGGAACTGCCGCAGAAACTCGGAAGGGAAGAGGAGTGACAGGGAGGTGGGTGAGGATGCCACAAGGGAAGGGAAGGGGGCCTAAGACAGACAGACGACTTTCATCACAAAGCAACCAGGAACTGGGCAAGAGGAGCTGGGTAGGGGATAGTGGAGGTAGGCATCGTAGGTAAGGACCACTTCCATCTCCCTGGCCTCAGAGATATCTGCGTCTGGAGGTGATCATCAGTTTCAGGCAGCCATGTTGGAAGCTAGAGTCTCAGCGGACAGCCTTGCTTCACTTAAAAGCCAGATGTGAGAGCACAACTGTGGGGGAGAGTTTAGGGCCAGAAGGAAGTTGTCTCCTCAGCTTACTGGCTCAGGCAGGATGGAGAAGTGCGAGAAGGATCAACGGGGCAGACAGGAAAGACACAGCGTCCCACAAGGTCCACCGTGGCGGTTGTCAAACGGGGGGCTCAGTTTCCAAGTGAGCTAGCTGCTCCCCGGGGTCGTGCAGGAGCCGGCTCTTACCTCAGTTGGTTTCACAGGTGCTTCAGTTGCCAACAGGAGGACAGTTTACAGGCTCCGCAGGATCATCATCCTACCTACTTTCGACTCCAACCTCACCAGCCACCCTCTGCCCCTTAAACTCATCAGGTTCTGTCTGTCGCAGGGCTTTGCCTACACTGTCTGGCTGGAATCCACACTCCTCATTTATCAGCCCTTATTTGGCTTTTCTAAAATCTTAGCTTCAATTTCGTTTACTCCAAGTTCACTCGCCTGACCTCCTCCATGGCGTCAAACCCTCTGTTTCTGTGGAATCATCCAGTAGTTCTCAGGCCCATACCACTGTTACAGCTACCTTCTGTTTGTGGCACGGATGAGCAGCTCCCTCCTCCTCGATTTCCTCACAGGCAGAAATCGTGTGTGTCCTTTGGGCAAACCGCCTTCCCTTATGCACAGCTTAGTGTCTGGCTTTCAGTTTGGTTCCGGTGAATACTTGCCTAAGGGTGAGCAGAGGGGCGCTCACTGGGCTTGGGGGCTGGCATCTGGCAGGCTGAGGCCCTGGACAGGCCCAGCTGCGTAAGTGGCATCATTTCAGGTTCCCAGTGCTAGGAGTGAGGAGGCAGCCGGGATGGGGGCTGGGTATCACAAACTCCAGCATCTCTCGGGCTGTATTTTTTATAAAACGTTCTGTCTGATACTATTTTAGTAGTTGACTTTTGTGGTTTGGCTGTGGTTCAGTCATTTGTCCTGCAAGACAGGCTCCCTGGACTGCTTCCCTGCGAAGAAGCTGTCCCATCCCTCTTGGATAAGAGCACATTGTCCGTGCACAAGGGGCCTCAGAGCTCTGTTTCTTGGGGAAAGCCTGGGGGATTGGACAGCTGCAGACTCTGCCCCCAGGGGAGCCAGAGGTCAAAAGGTCAAGGGTCCCTTGCAGAAGGATACCCCAGCCAATGAAAACTGGTCATAGAATCCACCCTCACCCTCACCCTCTTCTTAGGCCTTAAACCCAGCTTCCTCCTGTTCTAGGATGTTGGTAGGCACTGCTTTTTCAGAAGTTTTGCTGTAGTCAAAACTTATGCCACGAGTCATGACATAAACAGGCACGGGCTTTGCTGGGGACCTAAAGGAGAGCCTTTTTAGCTCTGGACCAGCAGACTTTGAGCTATTTTCCCTCTGTGCTTTCCTGTCTTCCAAAGGACAGATTTTTGTCTTGGAGCAACAGAAAAATGTGAGTACTTAATTCCTGTACACAAAATGTAAATTTGCTCTGAGCAGGACCTACGTCATTTTTAGGCTTCCGCATTAACTTTGTGCACACAGATGACACCCACAAACGCCATGCAAATTCCTTCCTCTATGAAGACACTTGCAGCCCTTTAGTCCAGATGACTGGATTCAAAGGTGGCACAAAACAATTGTGCAGAATGAATTTACTCACTGAAAAAAAAGAAAGAAAGAAAGAAAGCACTGCTGGTGTGACTTATTGCCTGGCCAGCAGGCCCTGTGCTGAGGGCAGAGCAGTGCTGAGGAGCGGGCATGGCACAAGAACAGAGATGTTGCCTCCAGGAATAGCGACTCTCTCGGCAAGCGCTGGGATTCCGGCGGGAACGGGTCCTGTGGTCTCCAGGAAGCCATTGTGACAGATTCTGACATAAATAAATGCAAGCTGGGGCATCCTCTGTGCAAAGGCTGTGGGTCAGATTGATTAATTACGAAAGACAAGGGAGAGGATGTAAGAACACGCAGATCTACCTTCAAGCAGGACTCTCCACCTACTCAAGGAGATGCTTCCTTCCTTCATCTCTCATTCGACGGCAAGTCCCTAACCGAGGTAGGGGTGTTAGAGTCCAGCAGAACCTCTTCCCAGACACTTCCGAGTTACTCCTATTGTCCATTTGAGGATAAAATTAGCAACCATCCTCATTTATTCTGAGACCAGCCAGGATTAATGAGACAAAAGAGCAATGGTGAACAAGGAGGAAATCTTGGGGAGCTCCTTTACATTTGAGACCTCAGTTTTCTTATCTATGAAGTACAGCAGTAAGAGTATTACATATAATCTGTTGTGTTTTATAGCCATGAATGAATTCAAGGTGTTTGAAAATGCCTGACTAGTCACTGTTCCCGTGTTCACTACTGTGTGATAATTCAATTCTATAACGTAGTGGCCTAAAAACCACCAATGTATTCTTTCTCATAGTTTTGTCCATCAGGAGCGCCAGTTAGATGCAGTGGAATGCATTTCCCCAACCACGTAGTGTCTAAGTTCACTCAGCCGTGTTTCAGTTATAGATGGGCTGGCTTGGAGCTACCAAAGTAGAGATCCCATGTCTCATGCCTTGGGGAGGCTGTCTGCAGGCTGCGGGCCACTGAATGGTCACTGGAGGGAGGATTGAGTGGTGGCCTTTCAGGTGTGGGCATCAAAGGGTAACTGGACTTCTGATGTGAACATGAAGAGCCTCCGGAGTATCCAAGGTACTCAGGTAAGAGGTGCAAGTCTTCTTTTAAACAAGTACCAAAATGTCACTTGTGTTGTGTTGACCCATTTACTAAGCCAACCTAGGTTCCAGGCAAGAGGAGAAAAGGCCTCAGCCTCTTGGTGGAGGAATTTGTGACCACAGAGAGGCCAACTACCATAGGCCACAGTGTGAGGCCCAACAAATAAAAATGCTAGACCCCTCTACAGTCTCTGCTTTCTGATTCTGCTCCTTTCAGTTGAGTCATGAGGAAATGAAGTAAAATAAACAAATACCATGGGTAATTTCTGAGCATGGCTGGAAGCTAATATGAAAATACTTTAATAAGCTTCAAATTGAATGAGAATGGTACGGGAAAGTCAAGCAAATGCCCAAGGCATGGATGACATCAGCTCTTTTAGGTGTTGCGTGGTTCTACTCACAGCCCCTTCACTCCATGTCGAAGCCCTTGGTGAAAGGCATTTCTTTGCCTTGGACACCGCTGTTCCACCTATCATGGGATTCATCAGATGCCAGAATGTGCGCCTTTTTCCTGTCACAAGATTCCAAGCAACTTAGGGTTTTGTTCCTCTATGCTTTGTTCCTCTACGCTTCTCCCATCCACATGAAGAGGTTTCCAGGGGCTCTTTGTTGCATGCACATAATTTCCCTCTAATGGGTTTTTAGAAGAAGCTGGAGGTAGCATAAAGAATAGCTTTCTCTCAGCTCCTCGAAGTAGAAGGCAGTTTCATTATCTGTAACGGCTAATGTTCAACAGCTCATCAGTGTTCTTTTTTTTTTTTTTTTTTTTTTTTTGGCTCTTTGAGACAGAGTCTCACTGTGCAGTTCAGGCTGGCTTTGAGCTCACTTTTGTAGCCCAGGCTGGTCTCGAACTCGCAGCAATCCTCCTGCCTCAGCCTCCCAAGTGCTGGGATTACAGGCATGAGCCACCACGCCTGGCTCATCAGTGTTCTTTAGTGGGCAAGAAACCTAGTTCCATATAAATTTTAGGATTGTTTTTCAGTTCTGTTATTGGTATTTTGACTGAGACTGCATTAAACCTACATGGAAGCATGACCATTTTCGTGTAGGTTCTGCTTATCCAAGAACAGGCAGTAGCTTCCATTTTATCATATCCTCTTTGATCTCTTTTTTAGAGCAGGGTAATTTCCAACATAGATCTTCTACTCTTTATTAGAATGGTTCCTAAGTATTTCATTTTTTATGCTGATGGGAGATGCATTATTTTCCTAATTTTTCTCTTAGCAAGTTTGTTATACATGTACAGGAATGCCATTGATTTTCTATGTATTTATTTATTATTTATTTATTTAGTATCTTTTAAGGAAGGGTCTATAGGGTGTTCAGGGTCTCACTACTAGCTTAGACTCATAGTGATCCACCTGTTCACAGTCTCACAAGTGCTGAGATTACAGGTGTGCGCCATCATGCCCAGTCTCAACGGTCATCTCAGCGCACCCCAGGGACAGGGCTGGCACAGTAGGCCCAGGGATTGAACCCCTGGCCCCTGGCCCTGCTTTGATACTTATTTTCTAGTGTTGACTTTGTATCCTATTACCGTATTGAATTTGATTATTAATTCTAGGAGTCTTTGGTAGAGGTTCTGGGGTCTTCTATGTAGACTACTACATCATCATAAAATAATGATAACTTAATCTCTCCCTTCCCTATCCATATTTCTTTTCCATGTCTAACTGCCCTGGCTAATGTTTCTAGGACTATATTGAACAGAAGTGGTGATAGTCAGCAACCTTGTCTTGTTTCTTTTATTTTAGAGTGATAGCTTTTAATTTTTGATTACTCGGTGTATGTATGACATTGGGTGTTGGTTTGTCATAGATGGCTTTTTCAGATTGAGTTAAAGACTTCCTATTCCAAATTTCTGTAGGGTTTTCATTATGAATAGATGCATCAAATGCCTTGATAGATGCCATTTCTGTATCTATTGAGATGATCATATGCTTTTTGTCTTTGGTTCTGTTAAAGAAGTGTATTGCATTTGCTGCTTTATGTATATATTGAGCCATTCTTGCATCCCTGCAACGAATCCTGCTTGGTCATGGGCCTAATCTTGATGATTTGCTGCATTGTGTTTTCGAGTATATTACTGAGGATTTTTGCATCTATCTTCATTAAGGAAATTGGTCTTTACTTCTCTGTTTCAGTTGAGTCCTTCTCTGATCTTGGTAACAGAATAACAATCGCTTTCAGGAATGATTTTGAAAGTACTGCTTCCCTTTCAAGTTTTTTGAACAGTTTTCAAAGTAGGGGCAATAAATTTTCTCTAAAGCTCTTGTATAATTCAGCAGTGAACCTGTCAGGACCTGGGCTTTTCTTTGTTGGTTGGTTTTATTATTATTATTGTTATTAGGTAGATTTTATTGGGGCTGGGGAGATAGCTCAGTGGAATAAGTGCTTGCCTGGCAAGCACAGGGTCCTGAGTTCAATCTTCAGTTCTGCTAAATAAATAAATAAATAAATAAATAAATAAATAAATAAAATAGATTTCATTGACTGATGTTGACCCATTTAGAATTTTTATATCTTGTTGATTCAGCTTTGGAGAGAGAGAGAGAGAGAGAGAGAGAGAGAGAGAGAGAGAGAGAGAGGAATCTGTCCATGACTTAAAGCACAGATTCTCAAAGTAGGAATTAGCAATGTTCTGCATTTCTGTGGGATCCATTGTGTTCTCACCCTTTTCATTCATAATTGTATGAATTTAGAACTTTTCTTTGTTGGGCTTTTGTTTTTGGTTAAGGTTGGTTAGGGTTTATTTTATTTAATCTTTCACAGAGGCAACCTGAGGATCAGTGAAACAAAATAGAAGACACAAAAACAACTTCAAGCACACAAAGGTAAGATACCTTACCTTTGACAAAGAACCAAATATCTTCAGTAGAAGGAAGATACTCTTTAATAAATAGTGCTAGAAAAACTGGCTTCTCACATGCTGAAAATCAATCTTAGACCAATATCTCTCACCATGCACTAAAGTAAAATTAGTACGGATTAAAGATCTAAATATTAAAACAGAAACACTAAATCTGCTAAAGATCGAATAGATAAAATTCTTGAAGACGTAAGTATAGGGTAGGGCTATGAATACTTTCCTATGGCAGAAAAAATATTATGAAGAATCAACAGCTGGGATCATATCAAAATTTTAAAACTTTTGCACACCAACATGAACTACCAACAGAGTAATAAGACAATCATGTAATAGGAAAAAGATTTTACCTGTTCCTAAAACCAACAGAGGGGCTTCTGGGTTAGCTTAGTGGTTTAAATGCCTTCACAGGCAATCCCATTCAGGAACAGGGGACAGCAGTTTGATCCCCACATGGACACTTAAGGCAGCCTGAGCCAGCCAAAAGAAAACCTCCTAAGACCAATAGAATATATATGTTAAAAACTCCAAACACTGAGAACCCTAAGCTTAAAGACCCTAAATTAGCCTGAAATCAAAAATTGGGCTCTGAAATGGAAAAACACTTTTCAGATGAAGAAGTACAAACTGGGCATAAATATGTGAAATAATGCTCAACATCACTCATCAGTGGAGAAATTAAAGCACAAATTAAAACAATACTGAGATTCATTCACTCCAGAAAGAAAAGCCATCATAAAAAATATCAACTAATGACAAATACTGAGAAGACTATGAGGAAAAATAAATGCTTCTCCACTCTTTGGATGTGTAAACTGGTACAACCTACATGAGGTCAGTATGGAGACACTTAAAAAAAACTAAAGTGAAAAGTTAAGAAGGAAGGAAGGAAGGAAGGAAGGAGGGAAAGAGGAGAGGAGTACAAGGTAGCTATACTATTAGTATCTTTTGCTTCACTGGAAGGTAAGGGTCATGCTAACATCAATTGGAAAAGCTTTTATGCCCATATCTTGTACTCTGAGTAACCAACAGTATGCAATGTATTACCTATCAGTATTCTCCTATTATTTTGCTATGAGTTTCTATTTTACTTTTCTCAACAAAATTTAAAAAGAAAACAAACTAAAACTGGGCATTTTACTTGATCCAGCTGTTTCTCTTCTAGGTGTCTTCCCAAAACAGTTAAAGGCATCATACTACAGTGCCACATACGCATTAATGTTTATAACAACACAACTTGTAATTGCTAAATCTTGTTAACAGCCCATATGCCCGTCGACAGATGAATGGATAAAGAAAACATGATATTCACGTACAGTGGGGCAGCACCCAGCAATCAAGGATATGTATGTCTTTTGTAGGAACATGGATGCACCTATAGACCACAATCTTAAATGTATTAAGTAGGATGCACAAATTTAAATATTTCATTGTTTATCTTGTGTGAGAAACCCAAAAAGTAAATAAGGAGCGTAATGAAGGATGAATATTGGGTAGTAGAAAGAACATGTTCAAATGAGAACGGGAATGAGGCCGGGAGAACAGCAAGAGGAGTGAAAGAATAGAAGAAAAAAGGAAGTTGCTTTTGTAAATAGCAAAGAAAAATATTGAAGGGAGGAGAGGGGAGGGGAGAGAAAGAAGAATCAAAAGATATTATGTACAGGTGTGAATTCCGTGTGATGAATGTGATCCGTATGTGAGGCCAATGTACACTAACAAGCACTCTTTCAAAACAAGAGGCCCTATCAGAAAGAGGATTAATGGAAATGTATCTTTTCATGTAATACACTTTTCAAGTTTGAACATTCACCGTATTTGTTGATCATACCTGGTATTTTCTTTATTAATTCTATGTATTTGGTACAGGGTCTCACTATGCAGCTTAGACTCATAGTGATCCTCCTGCTTCAGCCTTCCCATTGCTGGCACAGAGCCAGCATGGCACGCAGTACCAGGGACCAAACCCAGGTCCTTGCATTAGTCTGGGCAGGCACTTTGACCACTGAGCTATCTCCATGGCCCTGAAACCTTGGCGAATTAATAAACCTATCTCTTTAGTGACCTTATCTGCAAATGGGAATAATAGCAATACCTGCTTCCTAAATTCAACGTAACATGATAGAAAAGGTACTTAAAGCAATTCTAGGTGCTGTAATGATTTGCTGCTACTGAATAGCAAAGAGCATGCTGGGCTTACACGTAGACACCACGTGGTAGACTAGGCTCTTCTCAGGGAAACAGCTCTAGGCTGTAGATTCGTGAATGTCCAGATCCATCGCATTTTATATGTGATTTCTTTTACTTCCTTATTCAAAATCTTCAAAGCAGCAGTGCAAATAACCTGTGCACAGGATTCACCTTCTATCTTAATGTGTGGGAAGTGAGAAATAAGTTAAATTTATTTACCAGGGGCTGTGGATTTAGAGGAGACACTGGAAAAATAGGTGAGATTAAAAAGAGGGAAACACAGAAAGCTTAAATTGTTGGAAGCGTAAAAATGTTAAGTGAAAATGCAGCAAATGCAGAGTTAGAGTCCAACCCAGTAGAGCAGTGGCTGGGTCACCTTGGAAGTAGGCAGATGCCGCGCCCCGCGTCCCACCATGGCTGGCCTTCTCGCTCTTGAGTTACATGCATGCTTTCTCTGCTGAAAATGTTCCAGTGACTTCCCAACCTAAGAAACGCTGCATCCTACGTACCCTGATGCCCAGTCACCTCCAGGCTGAATTACTTCCTACAACACCGTCTCGCTCGGCTCCAGCCACATTGTTCATTTTCTCTCTGCCTCTCTATCTCCCGCCCATCTGTCTGTTTCTCTGGCTGTCTTTCTGTCTCTGCATCTCTCTTTGTCTCTCTATCTCTCTCTCTTGTCTCTGTCTATCTCTGTCCCTCTGTCTGTCTCTCTCTCCATCTCCACTTATCTCCCTGTCTGTCTCTCTGGCTGTCTCTCCATCTCTCTCTGTGTGTGTTTCTATCTCTCTCTTTCCCTCTCTGTCTCTCTGTCTCTTTCTCTGTCTCTATCCCTCTCTGTGTCTCTCAGCTGTCTTTCTGTCTCTCCATCTCTCTTTGCGTCTCTGTCTCTCCCCTCTCTGTCCATCTCTGTCACTCTCTCTGCCACTCTGTCTCTCTTCCTCTCTGTCTCTCTGTCTCTCTCTGTCTCTCTCTCTGTCACTCTGTCTCTCTTCTTCTGTCTCTCTCTCTCCCTCTCCATCTCTCTCTGTGTCTCTCTGTCCATCTCTGTCACGTGCTCTCTCTCTGTCACTCTGTCTCTCTGTCTCTCTCTTTCTGTCTCTTTCTCTCTGTCTCTCTCCCTGTCACTCTGTCTCTCTTCCGTCCCCACCTCTACTCCTTCCTTCTTCCCTCCTCTCTTTGGCAATTGTTTTTATTTCTGTGAGACAGAATCCTCGCATGCAGCCCGTCTATTCCTGCACATGCCATTTACCTATTGAGCGCCAGGATAAAGGGTGTGTGCCACCTCAGCCAGCATTCTTCATGGTGCTCTTTGAATTTTCCCCACACATCTCTGAGTCATGGATGCTCTTTGCCTGAAACTTTTCAAGCACTTCTTTCTTTTCTCTTGATTTATTCAGGTATTTTCTTAAAGGTCACAACCTCAGAGCAAGCCCCCCAGTCACCATGCATAAGATAGACCACAGCCAGTATCGTGCTTTATCCTTTACAAAAGATTGCATTATGTATGTATTTGTTCAATTCCTTTTTTGGTGTTTGCTTTTCCCTCTCCCAAAAGGTACAATCTATGATGACAGGCACATTATTCTGTGCTATTCCCTGCAGTACCCATAGAACTTAAAAGATTGCTTGGCACAGTGAATGCTTGATCAATATTTGTGGAAAGAATGAATGAGTGAGTTAATAAAAAACCCACATTCAAACAAAGAGAGTAATAAAAAGAGGAGCAATAAATGGTCTACTTATTCTGCCTTAGGAGAAGTCGGGGTGGGGTAGGGAGCTGCCCAGAATAATGCCACAGTGAAGGGCTGGATTTGGTGTAGGAATTGTAGAGCCTGTATTAAACCAGCAAGCTCATAACCACTTTATAGACTAGCGATTTGTTATGTCCTTGTACAGCTGTGGTCAGCAGCAATAAGCTTAGAGCTCTGGCAACTCCTCAGTCATTCATTCACTTCTTGGGGCGGCATTTCTGTAGCAGAGTACAACCCAGGGGTCCCCGGTGTGGTTCTCAGGGTGGGATTTGTCTCAGGTCCTAAAGACTGAGGCCACTTCGTAGCTTGGGTCCTTGGTCTGTTCTTTGCTATTACCCACGAGAACTGATTCTACTCAGGGAGTTAGGACAGGGAGGAGGAAGAGGAAGAGTCCACACTGAACAGAAGGATTAACTCAGTCCTGGAGAAAACATCCTGACCAAACCCAGGGAGTTCTAAGAATATGTGATAAAGTTCACTGTTCCAAGTGCTTTGCTCTCTGCCAGTAACAAATGACTATGCTTCTGTCCCCTCCGCCATATGACTTCATCACAGGGAGGGCGTGTGTTTGCTTTGGTGTCAGCCCCTACAGCACTCTTGGTGATAGCTTTCATGGCTTCTCTCTTAGGCCAGCTTTGCTCCCTCTTTGCATGTTCCACGTTCCTGAGTTTTCCAGACTTCTGGGATTTCCACTGAACAGGCTTCTTACACACAACTATACACACTGCCTTCTCAGGGGCACATTGCCTGGTCTCGAAGGCCTTCTTCTGAAATGGAGGTGGAAGCCTTCTTAACCTCAGAGCTTCCCCATTCTGCATATGCCTATGTGGATGATGCCAAGGGTTCCTGCCAGCTGGATCAGTAGCCAGGCTTTCCTCTCTCTTGGTTGTAGGGGTCGAGTGCCTGGACTGATGAACACTCTGACCTTGATTCTGAGGAATGAATTCTCCATGCTGGCGCCATTTTGGAACCTGGTTTGGCCGCTGCTGCCATTCTGGTACTTGGGTTTCTGAGGCTTTCTTATCAAGGCAGAACCTCTCTCCTTTGCAATTCTGAGGCTGCAAAGGGTGGAGAGCTGCCACCTCTTGTGATGCCCTCAGGCCATCTTTTTGATTCTTCAGTTCCTTCCCAGCAATGGAGATCCTTTTAGCTCCATCTTTGCAGTCCACAGCTCTCCTGCTGCTTCCTTCCTGGCCACATTCACAATACTTTAAATCATCCTGCCTGGCTATTTGCTCTTGATTTTCAACATAAATCTGGCTAAAAGCCACCAGTAACAACCATACCACAGCCCCAATAGTTGGCTGCTTTGAAATATCTATTGAAAGATTAATTAGTCCACCATGTTTAATCTCAGTCTTAGGCAAATTCTCTGGGCATGAGCAAATTTTTGACAGACTTTCAGCCAATCCATAGCACAAATCATCTGAAGTCCAATGACCAATGCTGCCCTTTTTTCCATCAGAAACCTCCTCAACCTGCTCTTTACAGGCAGGCCTTCTGTCAGTCTTCTGGTATGACTCTGACCAGAATCTCCCAAGCTGAATAGCCCAAGCCATTCTAGTGCTTCGCTTGTAGGTGACATCTCTGAACTGTTCCTATCTCTTCCCACAAGTCATTCCCAAAAACTTGTAATCCACATTACAAGCAACAACCCCGCTTCTCTGGTACCAAATTCTGTCTTAGTTACTCTTCTGTCATTGCTGGGACAAAAACCCGACACTCAAAATGAAGGAAAGAAAGCTTTATTTAGCTCACAGTTACTGGAGGTTTCAGTCCATATTTGGCTGGCTCCACAGCTGAGTGGCACATGGCAGACAGCAGCAGTTCATGGCAGCAGAACAGCAACAATGGCGACAGAGGCAACCGACCAACCACGGGAGCAGAGAGCAATAGCTCTGTCTCTCTTTCTCTCTTTATATTACATTCAGGCTCTCCACCTCAGCCTTATCCACCTTAGGCTACACCCATAATTCCAGAAGTAATTAAAACACATAATCTCAGGGATCATGAATCAAGTCTCAAACTCTAGATCAGTACTAAAACACATAACACCAGTGACTCATGAGTCAAGTCTCAAGCTATAGAAGTCCCTGCCCAGTGACTGCATGAGGCTTTGGGGAGACAACTAGACATAAAACTATAACATTTGGCCAATGGAATATAGTCTGTGTAATGCAAAGAGAGCGTTTCAGCGTGGTTGTGAGGTGGGACTTGGCCTCTTGTACCATCTGCATTGAGAAAGAGGAAGCTTCTTGTCCCAGAATGGCAGACTCATGACCGGCAGCCGAAGCAGTCAGCTGATCTGCGCACCTGTGAGTGAAAATAAATAGACATTGTTGGGAATCATGGAGATTTGGGAGACTCTTTATTATACCCTAAAAGTTTGACCAGGAGTTTTTGGACAATTACAGCCATATTGATAATGATAACTGTGCTCTATGTAACAAGCAGAGTTGATAGGGCTTAGTTAGATTACCCGTCGCTTTTGATTAGCTCCTGCATGAGTCTATGAGAATCAGATTTTTTCATTATTTAATGGCTAGAGCTTAAGCTGTTCTTGAGCTTCTCTATTTTAGAAATTCTGCCAAATGCACCAGAAGTTTGGACGTTTCATCAGCACAAAGTTCTATTTCTTTTGCATCCTCTGTCCAATTCCTTGGCACAGTGCAGGTACATAATAACCTGATCTGATTATTAGCTGCACTGTCTTATGAGGAAGCCACTCATTAGATGTGTGTATTTAAGTTTAATTTAGAACAAAATAAATTAAAACTCATCCTAAGTTATCAGTAAACGTATGGCTGGTGGAGACCATGTTGGACAGCAATTATAGACCTTGGCTAACATCATATATGATTAATTCTAGCAGACCTCCCATCATATATAATTTGGTGGCTACCTCAAGTTTCTAGAGATTGGGTATTTCATTATTCTAAAAGTTTAGAGAGAAAAATTCTCTGTGGGTGGGATGATAGGATGAAGAGGGGAGTGGAAGTACAGAAGGAAATACGAGCTCCCTCATCTTCTTTCACCTTTAGCCTCGACACATAATCTTTATAAATATCATGTGGCACACTAGCCCTTTTCATCTTGCTATTCCTTCTAGAAACATTCTCCTACATGCAATTTTTCTCCAGTCAGACTGACCAGGAAATGAATACAGCTGTTCCAGAGTGTCTTTCAATAACGCAATGCATTTTAGTTCATCCCCCAAATGCTGGGGAATGTAGCAAAAAGGTATATAAATTCATGACCTCCAACCCCACCAAAATAAGAGTCCAAAAGAACAGAAGAGAAACTCAGTGAGAAAATGTGCTCGGCGCTGTAGTTGGCTCTCCTGGCCCCAGTCCAGTTGTAGCAAAGGCAGGCATGGTATTGGTCTCCACGGAATTCACCAAACCATGGGAGCAATGGCTCAGCAAGAAGGAAACACAGCGTGGGGTCTGGTCATCGATCTACCTGGGACCAAATACTAAGAAACAAAGGGAAACTCATTATGTGAGCCAGCTACAGGTGTATTAGTTCCACTTCAGAGACTTCTAACAGCTTTCATTTTATTTCCACATTTAGCATCAGTATCAACCTTAATATAGGAAACCCTGAAGTCATTTTTATAGCACTTGGTAAAGAAAATTCTCAGGAGGAACTTCTCAAAGGACTCTGCAGATCCATTTTTCTTACATGAGTTTTATATCTAAAGTTATCTGATCTACTCACAAAATAGAACGAAAAGTTTCTACTTGTCTGACCAGTTGGTCACCCTAGGTCACTCATGCCCATTAGTGTATTTCTTAGCACTCAGATTTATTTTACTAGCAACAAGCCCTGGACTCAGGCTCATAAAGGTGCAGAGTTCCTCATCTAACCTCATTCTTCCAACTGCTTTGCCATCCAACCCCTTGAGTTCCAGGTTTTTCTAGAACTTTTGTTGCCTCACTGAGATCACTAATCCAGGTCTCCCCTCTCTTCAGAACTTCCTCACTTATATCTTCCTTTCTCAGACAGACTATCATATAGTCTATCATTATAACCATTAGTTGCAAACAACCTTAGGTACCAGGAAAAATCAGGAGCCTGGTTTCCCCGATTACTAACTTTCTCTACTGCCAAGAAAAGAGCTGAGCTAACCAACTTCATCTGCACACCCCACACTGTCCAGTATTTATATACCACATCACTACTTAATAATTCCACTTCTATATCTCTCTCTCTCCTTAATTCACCTCCCCAAGGATATTTCTTTAAATCCCAGCAATGAATTCATCCCATTCTTTGAGACACCAAACACTTCAGGATGATGCTATGAACTCACCTTTGCTCCCTTCAACCCCTAAAATTATATTTTGAAATCATCACCCTCAAGATGACTCTATGTAGATGGAGACTTTAGGAAGCAATGAAGCTTGTGTGAGGTCATAAGAGTAGTGGCACAGTCAGAGATCGCCATGGAGAAAATGCACAAGCCAGCTAGCGAAACAGACCTTGACCTTCATTTTGTACAACTCCTAGTTAAATTCCACTTTGCAAATGGGCGTATCAGTCACTTAGGAAGTATCTGTCTAAAAGTTGGTAAAAACAAAACAACAGTTTTATTATCCCTCATCCTCCTCCAAGACTTGGGATACCAAGATGAGAGTGATTGAAGTCATTTTCAGGATTCACAGCAATACCCAATTGCCAGCTTTTACAACATCCGGTTCTAAGACCCCACCCCAACCAGGGCAGGAGTCTGCCGAGCTGCATTTACCTATATTCCAGGAAAAGCAGTTTCATGGAGCACGCCATGATGCAATCAGCCTCCCAAGTAAGAACAACCCTCTCAGGCAGGCTGAATTGCCCTAAACCAGGACTGAGGCATGATCAGCCTGTCCCTGCCCCACCACAGCACCCCACCCTGAAACATGGCCCCTTCTCCTTTGTTGGAGGCTTGGTGTCATCTACCTGTTTGAACCTGTGCCTACTTGAGGTCCTCACATTGAAGCCTTTTTCCTATTTTCTCTTACTTTTCTTTAATCTCTGTCAGAGCTTTGTCACACCCCCTTCATTTTCTCTTACTTTCCAATTAAGGCTGTTTCCTGTGAATTATAATGGAAGCAAGGATCCATCAATGCTAGCGGGCCCTGAGTCAGTGACCCTGTGGTCTTATAAGAAGAGGAAGAGGCACAGAACACTGTCTCTCTCCTGTTCAAGAGTGAAGCACTAGGCTAGCCATCTGCAACCTGGAGGAAACCTCACCAGATGTGAGGCCTACTGATATCTTGATCATGGACTTCCAGCCTCCAGAACTGTGAGAAGATAAATCTCCCTGGTTGAATCACCTAATTTATGCTGTTTTGTTATAGAAGACTAAGGCAAATGGAAACCTCATCTTCCAACCAATAAATCTGCAAGCCTCTCTCTCCCCACACTCTGATTCTTCTCTGTTCTTCTAGTGCAGGGAGCTACCAATTTCACAACTGCTTTTATGGCTTCCTGAATATTTGCTTCCTTGATCTATCTAGCTTTGCTCTTATAAATAGATATTTACTTTTCTACAGAATCAATCTGAACATCCTGAAAACATGTTCTAAACATTTCTCATTCTAATAAATAAAGCTGTGTCTATATCTCCTCATCCTGTTCCTCCAGTTCTCAGATTCTATGTTCCACTTCACCTCCAGGAAATGTTCTGTATATATTATTTCTATGTTTTCACTTTTCATTTACTTTTCCACTACTAAAATCCATACGAGCTACCATGTCTAGTTGATGTTACAGTTATTGCACTGCTGCAGTTTGTGCTTAGATGTCCTGTCAAAATCCCATGCTGCCCTAGATGAGACTTCTTCAAAGGTTTCAGAATCCAGAGTGTGTGAGTGATTTAGGGTGCAATGCTAGGATTAAGGATGCTATAATTAAGGGCAAGTGATTACTAAATCAACCCACTGACTGGTTTGGTACTGTACTGATCCTAGTAGCCTGGATACAATATGGAGGACAGAAAGAAGCTTGTCTTATTACTTGTTATTTTGCTACTTTCTTCCCACCAGGAGCTGTTTCTCTTCTGAGATGCCAGCCTGCCTGGGAGCTGGTTGACTATGGACTGTAACCTCTACCAATGGTGAGCTCAATAAATCATTCCTTCTTTAACTTTGGGGCATTTTGTCTCAGCAACATGAGAAAGTTCATTAGACAGTAATATTGCCTATCAAAATTTATTAGCTTTCTTGCTTCAAAAAATACCAGCTCATAAGTCTCTCATTGGGCAGGGCCAGAGAACCCACTAGGTATCTTGTGGTAGGATATAGACTCTCCTGCGGGCCTAGTCATTTCTACATATACTAGGAAGACTCAATTATATGAAGAGTTAATACATCTCTTTTACGCTCTATGTGATCTCTTCCTGTGACTCTATAATATGAAGGTTTAAGATAGTTAGATTTTTTTTTTTTTTACGTATTGACCTCCAAAATCCAAGGAACATGCTTTACAAGAGAAATGTCATTAGACAGGTGCATTCAAAATTGTCCCAAAATCAGAAAGTGTAAACTTACCACTGATTATGCTCATTATTTCTGTGGCCAAAAATTCAAAGAAAGAAGAGAAATTTGCTGTGCCCTTCCATGTCCAGACCCCCCTCTGGGTAAGTTGGGGCTGTGGGTTGGAAGCCATGATGCCCATTGTGAGTTCAATTCCACCCTGAGTTTTCTTATATGTTAGTTGTCTTCTAAGAGCATCAAATAGAAAGGCAAGCAGGTAGGTAGGTAAGCAGGCAGGCAGGCAGGCAGGCAGACAGACAGACAGACAGACAGACAGACCGGCAGACAGAGACTGAGACTACTAAAACCACACTAACCTCAGTCATTTCATGATTTAACTTTTATAAGATGTATATCAAGACTTCTCCAAGGAGCTTTATCCAGTAATTGAGCTTAAGTAGCCTCCTTATCCTAGTAACTCCCAAATACAGTCCAACAGTTTTAATATAATCTTCAACATCTTCATTTGGATATCTGATAGGCTTTAAAAACTTATCAAGCCAGGTATCTGGGTGTGATGGTGCCTGAAGGTAATTCCAGCACTTTGGGAGACTGAGACAAGAGAATCAGTGAGAGTTCAAGGCCAGTCTGGGATATATAGTGAGTTCAAGGCCAGCCTGAACTGCATAGTAAGAAAGACCCTGTCTCAATCCATCCTACCCTAAAGAAAACCATTTATCAAGTCCAACAAGGTAATCTGGGATTTTCCTATCATCTTCTAGCCTTAGAAATTTCAACCAAAAGTGAATTTTTCTTTCTTCCTTCAGTGTCATTTTAAAAAAATACCCAAGACTATCTTGGGGTGAGAGTGCTCTGTCTCTGAACACTGCCAACTCCCACCTTGCAATGATTCTCTGATGCTGCCCAGAGCGCCCAGAGAAATTGGTCCTTATTTTATTAGTCTCAAAGAAAATGCTATACAATTAAAAGACATTACCTTATGTAGGGAAATATGATGGATATGGAGAGTATTACACTTTTTTCTCCATTAAACCAACAGCATTCCTCAAGCTGCACACATCCTATTAATAAGCTATAGTTCTGTGATTTAACAATGCATTATAATTGTTTGTTGAATGTCTATCATGTACAAGAACACGGCATTGTTCTGTTGCTGTGGAAACCGACGTAAACAAGGCATAGTAGAGTAAGAAAAGGCAGACAATTAAAAAAATGTGGAGTGTGTCAGGCGACGAGCGCTGCAGGACGCTGTGGCAGGGGGCACCACTCATCCTGTGATGGTTCCGCATTGTCGCTCAGGAACTTTAAGGTAAGCAAAACAGTGAGTGATGAGAAGCAGCCCTGTGGCTGTCTGAGGACAAGTGTTCCAGCAGAGGAAGTGACAAATTCAATCACACCCAGCCTGGTGCATCAAAGGGCCACCAGGAGGCCAGCACAGGGCAGGGAGGTGAGCTAGGCCAGTGGGAAAAGAGGAAGCAGGAGAGATGAAAGACACAACATCGGCGGCTTATCCGTGCAGGCTGTGATGGGGCGGAGTATCTTGTGGACTCAGCACTCTTGGTTTCTAACCTTTGGTAAGCTCCAAATTAGAAGGAAGATTTTGTCAGAAACAAAGAAAGCTCTGGGGAGTGATAGATGTGTAATGCCAGGCCCCTTCTGAGCCCTTGTACCTGTTCAGTAAATGTCATCTGTCTTACCCCATGCCCACAGTAGTCACCAGGAGAAGGCACCCCTTAGAGGTTCTGATCCAGTCTGGTGTCATTGGAAAGGTGGTCATTCTGTTCACTTCCCAAGTCCTGCACTTGTCTGTGTGTCCTGCAGTGAACCACTGGACTTCTCTGGGCATGTCTTATGATGAGCTCTTGTGTCATTGAAGAGGTGCTGTTACTTATTATTATTAGCAGGGAGTTTCTAAGCTCCTTCCTTTCCTGCAGCAGTGTGGATCAGACGAGAAGTATCCTGTAGACATACTATTGTTTTATAGTTCTAACTGCTTTTCCCCATTTCTGTGTCCCTCCAGATGCCCCGGCCTTGCTTTGTTTATCATCTAAAACAATGACTACCATATGACTTACTATATGTTTATTTCCTTATTGATGTATCTTCCAAGTGAAATACAATCTCTGAGTAGATTCCTCAGAGCTTCTTTAGTTCCTGATACATCTCTGGTGTCTAACGGAGTGCCCGAGAAGGGCAGGCCCAGGAGTAACCTTTGCTAAATGAATATGTGAAGGAGAAACTTCAAGAGGTTCATCTGGTGATCAGCAAATGGAGGTAGCATCCCATTCCCACGCCTTGGTGGCGAGGTAAACCTTCTCATCTAGAGCTCATTTCTTTACCTCATTAGGAACATTCAGGAAGTGACCATCTTGGATTTCATCTTGGAGCCAACTTGGAGAGCCCTGGAAGTTAAACTAATTTATTTCTTTGAAAGAAGTAGCCAGACCTATTTTGACTACAACCTAGAAAAGTCCTGTGGGGCCTCGTCCTGCCAGCTTTCCTACAGCTGAGACTAGATAGCCAAGAGGTCTATAAATTTCTTCCACTAGCAACTGCCAAGCAGCCTTTCCTCTACTGACTTGGCTTCCCACTGCAGCCCCATATTTCAACTTGTAGTGCCTCCCCAGAGCTTTTTTCAGATATTTCACTTCCTGAAATTATGGTGATTGTATATGTTAGGCCATTTGTGGTCCTCCCTCACACACCAGAGATTGGACACAGAAAGATCGAAGAGGCATAAGATTTCCTCTGACCACATTTGGCTTAATCAGTATGAACGTCACAGAGAACATCTTTCTCATTTCCCCAGAGCAAAAACAGACGTATGGAAACTGTTGTACAAAATAGCAATTGTATTTTCTTTGTCTCCCTGTGTGTTCATAGGGAAGAGAAGCCTGAGGATATTTTTTGCACTGGATTGGTGGTCTGACTCAAATCTCCATGTATTCCTGGGGGTAGGGACTTACAGTGGTAAACAGCAAAGAACAAAGCTTAAAAAAAATTTTAAAAAGAATCATTATAGTGATAATAAAGTTAACATTGGCGACCTAAGGTTTTTGGTTATTCTGGAGAAAACACCCAGCTGATCACTTTTGTTGTTCTTGAACTTTTGCAAGTCAAACCGTGAGAGTCATGAGTGGAAGTTATCAATGTTAGCACAATATCTATGAGAAAGAAATTTTACCTTTTAATTATGTATCTCTCACACGTATTCCTCTCACACCTTGTCTGAGTATTATAACTCAGCCTAGAGAAATGCTGATCTTTAGCAGGAAGATGAGAGATGTTGTGCTTGGGATATCCCAGGAAAGGAGCTCTGTGGGAGCTTGGACAATGGTGTTGGGGGCAAGAGGGATACTCTGCGTCCTTCCTCCAGGCAGAAGGGGCTTGGGGAATGAGGTCCCTTTTCTTGAACAGAGATCTAATTTAAACAATGACAGATTTAAATAATAGGGGATCTTTTGCTCCTACTATACCAAGATTATTAGAGTACGTTTTGCACTCATGAGACGGCTAGAGGCAATGGTGTGAGGGTGGGGGTTGGGGTGGCTCCTACTGAAAGAGATGCCACTCATCCTGGGACAGGAAACGCATCTTTCCCTTTGGTATTGAAAGGGGGAGGGACTTCCGCTGTTCAGCAGTATAGGGCCAAAGGTTATGAGAGGGATGCCGATTGTCCCAGGGTGGCTGTGATCAGAGTAACCTTCAGACGACTTGGTGATGTGTTCTTGGGGACAGGTCATAATTAGAAAAACTGCACAAGTAAAGCCAACTACAGTGCTGACCCAGGCCCAGGGTGTGACACAGTAGAAAGCAAGTGAGGAGCTGGCTTCTTCCACCGCCCCCGCCACCAGCAGTTCTACAAAGTCAGGAAGGAGAGGCGAGGTGGGGGCCACCTTTGAGCCTCTTGCATCTCCACTGAATGCAAATCGCTTCCTTAGTAGTTCCCCAAAGTAGCTACCGATGAGCGATGTCCAAGATTATGCACCTACTTTGTATTGAGAGGCAGGAAGTAATAAAAAGAAATTTATGCATCAAGGTGTGTGTGTGTGTGTGTGTGTGTGTGTGTGTGTGTGTGTGTGTGTAAGAGAGACAGAGAAAGGGGATCAAGAAGGCTACCAGGCAGCTGGAACAGTGGGCTGTCTGATCCTGGAAAGGTAGGCTCACCTTCTGAGAATCTCTGGTATTTATGAGCCTTTTCGTGAACAAAAAGGATGCAATATGAAGGGCAGAAATTGCTTTAGGTCTCCTAACAAATGCCTCCTGCAAGCTAAAATTGGGGCTGGTGCCCTGCAGCTGATATTAGATCTTTTATGTTGTTCTAAATTAAATTCCTAGCCATTCAGCCCATGCCACAAGTCCTATTATGCAGGCTCGCTTGCACTAAATCTGTGTTTATGGGAACATAAAATACATGTTGTTCCTATCATCAGATTCTATTATTGATGATGATTTCAAATCAGCAACTGCCTTTTTCACCACTGTCAGTCATTCTATTCTACTGCAGTCAGATTTGAAAGAGCAAATGATGGCTTTAAAGTAAGACTTTGCCTCTGTTCTACTGCATTTAGGGCTAATTAACAGTAAATAACTATTTTCCACAAGGAAGGCAGCATCCAAGCAAATTTTTAGCAAATGCAGCCTTCTCTGAGGAACATAGTCCTGTCTGCTGCCAGTAAATATTTCTATTACAACCCCCAGAAACTCCGTATTTCCCCACATTGAGAATGTCATGCTGCTTTGATCAGAGTAGGTGAAAACAATAAATACCAGTCAAGGCCAGGAAGGAAAACACAAGGAGCATTTAATTACGAAAACATATATAATCGCCAGTGCTCTCGGCATCTCCCACTTCCATTCAGCCGCTGTCCTCAGCTGTGTGAGGGGAATGAATGCCGTCAGACTCTTCGCTCCGCTCAAGTCTGACATTTCCCCTGCACCTCCCCGCCTCCCTCCACTCCCACACACCCTGTGATGCAACACAATTCTTTCATTATATTTTGAAGGTTACAGTCAATTGCTCCAGGACAAGAATGCAAAGTGGCTAAGATCAGACTTCCTGCATTAGGAAGCAGCATTTTGGTTTCAGTCCCCTAGGCTCTCCGGCAGTGCGTTGCCCAGAGGGCCCCCTGCTAAATTTTGCTTCGACTGGGCCTTCAATTTCCTTTCTCATTTAATGAGAAGAGTTACTGTTGCTTTGCAAATTATGGATTTTAATTTTTCTTATATTTTCACATCCCACTGGAATCTTACAGCTATTTTTATGTATTTCCTCTAACTGATAAAAGTTAAAATGAAATGTCTTCCCACCCAGGAGAAGAAGAAAAATGAAGTACACTAAAAAATACATAAACTCAGAAAAATTGGGATACATGAGGAAAGAAAATACATTTTGAGCTATCCATATGGAAAGATAAAAAATATATTTCTTGTATTTATCCCAATTTATGGAAATGTGAGAAAACGCTATTATAAAATATAGACTTGGTACAAATTAACATAATGAAGAAGCAAATTTTTTTAGTGTGAACACACAAGAAATTTTTATATAGTATCAACAAAGAGAGGGTGAAGAGCTTGTCCTCTTCAAACTTCCTTGCTAATGCCTATAGCTAAGTTTCTCAATTCTAGTTTTTGTTGATTCGTTGAGGAACAGAATATTAATAAGAGGAAGATATTAGTAATCTTGATAATTAAATTCATCCACTTAAAATTATGGGCAAATCCAACTTACCAATTTCAAGCTGGTACCAATGTATACACTAAGCTTTGCTATGTTAATTCACAGTATCTGAGTTCACTTCTTTCCAAGGCTCCTTGTCAAAAGGTACTTCATGTTAGGTAGAGTTCCAGGAGCTAAGGATTCAGAAATAAAAACAATGAAGGCAGGCTCTGCTCAAACAAAGCTGACTTCCTAGTAAGATGTCCAATTGTAATAAGGACTTGGAGGCTGCTTTTGTTAAAAAGCACTGTCCCTTTGGTTGCTCCCATAAGTGCCCAATGGATAACTGGAGGGATAGAATGTTGGCATCTCTGCCTTTATCATGTCTCTGCCTCTTTCACTGCCTCAGAGCTCTGGAGCAAGCCAGACATGGTGATACATGCCTGCCATCCCAACACGTGGGAGCCTGAGGCAGATGGATCGCTACAAGTTCAAAATAATCCTTGAATACATAGTGAGACCCTGTCTCAAAAAGCCAAACCCAAATAACAATAAAAAATTGGGGTCACATTTCCTGCCCTGCTACAAGTAAGCATATTCTCTGAGTCATTTTCTCCTACTGTTATTTTAGATCCCTAGGGCAACAGGTCTGATGGATAAATATCTTGTCACGAGAGTCAAAGCTACTGCTCAGACAGTAGCATCTTTCTCATTCAAGGCAAGGCCCACCGGACCCACCCTGTGATAACAATCGCCCACATCAAGGCTCGATTACAGTCACTGACTATGCAAGCCCTGCAACCCTTGCTATGCAAGCCAGAGAATGTTGCTTGTCAACCCCTCAGAGAAACAGACAGTCACTCACTAGGTCTCTGGTTTTCTCCACAGGGTGGCCACCCTGAGCCACCCTCTCCTCAATACCATTCTTCTCTTCAGTTGGCCTTCTGGGACGCATGGCCAATGAGGATCTGCACCAGTGGGAACCCCAGGATCTAGCATCTACCTGGTAGCCTGATCGCAAAATAACGCAGAGATACATCCTACATTGGGAGTCATGAGAAAGGAGACAGATATTATCAGATGGGGCCGGCTATTTTAGACAGCATCACCAGGGAAGACCTTTCCCAGGAGCTGGCTTTTGAACACATGCATAAGACAGGGTGCTAGAAGATGACCTCAGAGGGATGAGCCACGTAAAACCCTAGGAACTTTAATTGGAGGGAGAATGGAAGACTTGACTTCAAAAAGAGCTTGATGCGAACATCTGACTGCAAGCAGAACTGACTCTTGGATAAGACTGCCAGACAAAATTTAGGATACTCAGTTAAACTTGAATTGAAAATAAACAAATAGCGTAAGTGTATTAAATCCCAAGTACTGCATAGGTGTATATTTATACCAAGAACAATGCATTGTGAGGCTAGAGCCTTCAGATAAAATGTTACTGAATATGTCCTTGTCCCCCGAGAGAACTTCTCCCATGGTTTTGTGCTCCTGCTCCCTCCTCCCACCACCTTCTATGTCAGGTTTTCAGACCTGCTGCCTGTGGGCCACTGTGGCAGGGTGAGGCTATAGGCTCATGTCATGTGCACCCACTCCTGTCCCCAGTGTCTCCCTGGTGAACCTTTCCTTACTTCTTTCCTCACTCACTCCTGAACCTTTTGACTATGCTAACATTGTACAGTATTGGGCCAGCCAAATAGCTGAGCGGATTAAAGCACCTGTTCTGTAGATCTAACTGGGTTGTTCTGACACTCTCTTGGATTTTGATGGCGTTTGTTGTCATTAACAGGTGTGTCCTCACTTATGAGCCAACTTGTGTCCCTCCAGAACTACTATATTGAAGAGCCTACCCTCAGAACCTCATAATGGGACTACATTTGAAAACGGGACATTTAAAAGAAGCAATTAAAATTAAAGGAGACCACCAGTGCAGGATCTAACCCAATCCAACTGGTGTCCTCGTAAGAAGATGAAATGTGGACCCACAAAGGGGACTCCCACGTAGAGGAAAGACCATGGGAGCCCACGGGGACTCTTGTAACCCAAGGGGAGAAGCCTCAGAGAGAGTCCTTCTAGCACCTTGGTCTTGGAGTTGGTCTCTAGCTGGGTAAGAAATCTTTTTGCTCCTGCCAAAGCTCAAGCAATTTGCTGTGGCAGTGCAAGTGAACTGATCCAGCACCTTAGGAAACCAACTTTATTTCTGCACATTTCTCTAAGTCTTGCTTTGTTTCAGTGTTAAAGAACAGAAAAAATGGCTGTCATTTTTCACTGAAAACTGTGTCTTGGTTCTCTGTCTTTAATTCACAGTCTCCAGAGTAACCCAGTACAAGCCAACTGTTTGTGATTATCTTACTAACGCAGGTAGCTATCAAATGGAGGGTCATTTGTTCTCAGTCATGGTAGGGGAAGAACCAAAGCCTGAGAGTATCCAAGGGCTTACATCCTTAGCATGCCAGTCCTCATTGGTTATGCAGCCATGACCAGCTGCTCCTCTCTCCCCAACCATGTGTGTGTGTGTGTGTGTGTGTGTGTGTGTGTGTGTGTGTGTGTATGTTCAGAGTTCTAGTAACTTTACAATTTGTTCTGTATAATTTATTTTGTTTTAAGGGAAGGGTCTGCAGGGTATTCAGAGTCTCACTATAAGTTTGGACTCATAGTCTGTTTATAGCCTCCCAAGAGCTGGGATTACAGGCGTGTGACACCATGCCCAGTCTCAATTGCTTTCTCAGCGAGTCTTGTGGGTGGGGCTGGCACTGCTGGTCTGGGGATAGAACCGCTGGCCCCTGCACCTGCTACAGAACAGGGTGACAGGGCGGCAGTGAGCAGAAACATGGAAAGGACACCCAGGATTTGGAGGCAGGCTTATGTGTGTTGACAGGCAGGGACTGGGATCATTCCAAGAATATCAGGTCTTGTGCTCTAGGGCTTATGTGAGATATTCATGTAGGAAGAACAGAGACAGAATGGCTTTCCAACTGGGCTCTGGTTCTTACAATGTGCATGACAATGACCAACTATGTGTCACTGTCACAGTGACCAGCCATTTCTAGAAGATAGAAGCAACTAGAACTAGAACAGGAACTGTTACCTAGGCACTAGGAAACTGCAGTATGCTAGCTGTGGGGAGACAAGCATTCTCTGTTATAATAGTAGGATCGTGGAGAGAAACACAACAGCTGAACACAGGATCAGGTAGTTACCTGGATCCAGCGTCCCTCCTCTCTTGAGTGTAAGTATCAGTTTTCTTGTTAGATCACTGATGGCCTTTTTTTTTTTTTTTACCTCATTGAGAATAAAAGACCATAAAAACTAGAAAAGAATTACTAAGCCATGGATAACATATGATTAGAGATTTAATGATCCACTAGTCTGTAAAATTTGGTAAATATCAACTACAGAATATATTCTAAAACTATATTTTAAAATCATTTTTTGATATGTAGAGGGCACAATAAGCTTTGTTGGGAGGAAAGGAGGGAGCACAAATTTAAAAATCCAGAAATAACTGCCTATAGTGGTGCTTGTTAAATTTAATATATATATATATATATATATATATATGTATATATAGACATACATACATATATATATATATATATATATATATATATATATATATATATATATATATATATATATATTTGACCTGACATCAGAGGAGAATGAATCTTGGCTAGGGAAGAAATCTGTCAGTTATCTCAAACCACTAGAAGAAACTATCAAAATGGGTGAGTTGAACAGCAGAAATTTCTCTCTTAGTTTATGCAGGCTGTATGTTTGAAATCAAGGTACCAATATGGTGGGAGTCCAGTGAGGCCTTCTTCCTTACTTGTTGAAGGCCATCTTCTTTGTCCTCAGATGCCGGAAAGAGGAAGAGGATCAGAAAAAAGAAAGAGAAAGGGGGAGAGAGAAAGGGAGAGCAAGCAGTAAGTTCTGATGTGCTCTTATCAGGGCCCCATCCTTCAGACATCATCTCATAACGGAGATCCTACCTTCAAATGCTGTCTCGGTGAGGATTGTGGACTTGAATTTGAAAGTTTAGAAAAACATTTGATTCACAATGAGAAGAGACAAATGGCGACTGAGCTTTATGATGAAAACATGTTAGAACTCTACATTCTATTTTATAATATGCCTTTTGAAATTTAAAAAGATATTTTACTTCTGTTCCTCAAAACAGTTCACTTTTCAGAGATAGACATCATGCTTGTTATAAAGCCTGCCTTAGTGATGATACCTCAGTCAGCCATCTTTGGTCATTTGTGTTCCTGTTTGGAAATTTGGGCCACAGAGGTTTAATTGTCTTCCGATGGGAGGAGTAGACACTTCAGACAAAAAGTGCAACTTGTATCCTCATTAATCCTTAGTCGTGGGACATAACCCAGCCATTCCACAAGTAAATGAAGACCAAGATTCTCTTGTAAATAAGACAGAATTTCTCTTCTTCTATACAAAGCACATTTTCTACAAATGTCCAGAAACTGTTAGCATGTCCCAATCAGGTAGTATTTTAATTGTCTACTGCTCTTAGCAACCAACCATGGACCCTCAGTGATACACAATAATAAACACCTAGATTAGTGACAGATGAGTTGGCTGGGCAATTCACAGATCCTGACCGGGCTTGGCTCAGCAGTTAGTGTCATCTTGGTTGGGGGTCACTCCTACCAATTATCCAGCAGCTGGCTGCCTTTTGTCTCACGTGTGACAGTCTTGGCTGGGATGACTAACAGGGCATGTGAATCTGCTTCAAATACAAGCTAACCCAGTCTTGTCTCCAAACTGCAAGAAGAAATCATCGATAAATGGACAGCTCTCCTGTGATCAGGCTCAGAGGAGAAGCATGATGGTTTAGGTCTAGCAAGTCTCCCCCAAGAGTCTTATGTTCAGACTTGAGGCTTTCAGAAGGTGGCTGTAGAGCTAATCCAAATAGCTCAGTAGATTAAAGCACCTACAAGCAAGAGCAGGGACTGGGAGTTCAATCCCTGGGCCTGCCGTGCTGGCCCTGTGCCCAGGGTGCTCTGACGTGGCAAATGAGACAGCATGGCTGCATGTGCCTGTAATCCCAGCTGTTGGGAGGCTATAAACAGGCAGATCACTATGAGTCTGATCTAGTAGTGAGACCCTCAACCCCCTGCAGCCCCTTCCCTAAAGTACAAATAAAAACAAGGTGGTTGGACCATGAGGGCTGTACTCAGTCCATGGGTTAATCCACTGATGAGTGTGTAACTTGATGGTATCAAGAGGCACTGGAAACTTGGGAGAGGGGCTGTGGGCCATAGGACAATAACCTTAGGAACTGTACTGTGTCCTTGGCCCTACCCCTTCTGGCTCTTTTTGTTCTGCTTCTGACAGCCAGGAGGTGAGCGACTTCTCCCCATCTAGCCCTTCTGCCAAGATGCTGCTGCCTTGAAAATGATGGAACTCGCTGACTGGGCACTAAAAACCTTTACAACCAGGAGCCTAAATAGAACTTTCTTCCCTTGTTAACCTCAGGTACTTTGTTGCGGTAATCAAAAGCTTATTAAACATGAGGCCACTAATGACCAAAAGAAACAATCAGAATGGCTCAGATTGAAAGAACAGAAGCACAGGCTCTTCTTTTCATGGGAGAAATGAGAACGTCACATTGGAAAAGTCACAGATTGTGGGAGGCATGGAGAACAGAGGCCGTTTTCTAAATCTGCCCCAAGTAGGCACTCTGAGTCATTCTTTCTGATAAGCAATATTTTATGTTTACATTTTTTCTGCACTACTTTCTTATGGAGGTCAAGAGATCTGACTGGAATCTGAGAGAGGACAGGTGTGAGAAGAATTTTTTTTTTTTTTTTTTAATACAAGAGCTTCAGGCTTGCCAGCCAGACACTGTGTGCTGAGCTACATTCATGACTAACCAATTTTTTATATGAATTTTTAACTACTTATATTTTTTTGGAAGGGAAAGGGTCTAGACCTTCCCTAAAAATGACTTTCTTGAAGGCTGGTGGTTGACTGGGGATAGAATTGCTCTGTTAGATCGAGCCAAATTCCTGATCACAGCACAATAGATTTATGAGTAATTTATTAGAGTGGTGACAGTTTGGCATCTGCTCAAGTAAAGATTTCAGTCATGTAGAGAAACGGAAGGCCACTGAAAAATGTGGGAGAGAAAAACTATATAAGCCAATACTCCATAGTTATGTGGAAGGAAAATAAATCATATCTTCAAAGCTAGTTAATGAAAGTTCAAGAATTATAAGCCAGATGTATAAACCATAAAATCCAGTTGTTTCAAAAAATACACAAACAAATTTCAACCCTTTCTTTTAAAAGTAGGTATCATTACCCTACTTACATGTTTATTTCCCTTTGTCTATAGCTCAAGATGTTGAGAGGATAAAAAATGATTCACGCAGTTTCAAGAACATCCACAGGAAGTCAATTTTAGAACGAGCTCCCTTTTCAGATAATCTCACCGTACCATGTGAAAAAGATTTTAAAGTTATTAAGCTGGCATTTGCTCTTTGGAGTTTTCTTCCTCAAAGAAAGAGAAAGGACTTATGTTTATGCCACAAGATTGATTTCCTTTTGTCGTGGCCTTATCCTGGCATAACCTTTGTTAAGCTGAAGACAGAGAGATCAGGTCTCAGAAGACGCCAGCACGCAGGAGCAATGCAACTGCTGCGGGGACTCCAAAATTTACAAATCTGAAGAAGAATCTTGGTTCAGGTCAGACCTCTGGAAGACAGCAGTGGAGATGCCCGCCCAGGGCACAGTCGCTGTGGTCAGGGTTGCCAGCATGGGGCGAGGTTATTCTGAAAAACAGCCCCATTCGTTCATCCCACGCATCTTCTCAGGCAGTCGGGGTAAACAGCTTTCAGATGCATTTCCTGCTAGCTAAAACAATTCTATAGTGGTACTAGTCAAATAATATTTGAAATTTCCCTTTTTATGTTTCCTTTAAAAATACTTTCCTTTGCAAGTGTTTTCCCAGACATGATATCATTCCAATTATTCCTTGACCAACTTGATCACCAATCACTTCAAATCTAAACTCTTCACCCAGATTTTCAAGGTAGTTATGGTCAATCTGGGTTGTCCCAGACAGTGATGACAGGGACACTTAGATTCCGTGGCCAGATCTTATAGTCAGAGTCATGTCTGTCTGTTGGGCATTTCCATGCAGTCTAGAAAGAGCTAACTAGTGGCATAAATCTTTAAAAAAAAATTTTTTTTTTTCTTTTTTGTGGTGCTGGGGATTGAACTTGGGACCTTGTGCTTGCCAGGTATGCACTTATACCACTGAGCTATATCCCCAGCCCTGGCTGGAGAAATCTTGAGGAACATCTATAACGTGACTGAAAAAAATATTGTGACTAGAAATATGAAATAATGGTAGACTAGTTCTTTTCTGGTACCAGGAATCACCTTCATGACCTCATGTGTGCCAGGCAGGTACTGAGCTATATCTCTGGCTGACAGACTAGTTCTTACTTAATTCTTAAGGAAAAAAAAAGCTGCTCAGAATTGTTGCAGAAGTTGACACCTCTAAAATTGTCTCTTGTTTCCCTGAATAGAATGCAGAGTTCAGAGCTTCCCACTGCCCTGTCTTGGCTTTTCTCAATAATTCTCAACCAGAGGAAGTAGCGCATCCTCCAGCCCCCACCCAAGGCTCTCCAGGAGGAGGTGTGGGTACAAGAACAGTTTGTTTCAGCTTTACATAGATCTGCTCTTTTGGAAGACTCTTGTCTCAAAGATGAAAGGAAATAAGATAGGAAGAGTTGGCATCTGGTAGGTACATCACTGACGGCGATGGTAGGTCACTCACTTTTGGCAACAGAGAAGGGAGCAGAGATTTAATGCTGTAGACTGAAGTTAGTGGTCCTTCCAGAGCTGTTATGAAGATGACATTTGCCGTTAAGGAAAGCTAGATTGAAAAAAAAAAAAATCTACTATCATGAACATCTTAATATGATGGCATTTGGCAGCTTCTATCTTAAGAACAGGAGGTAGAGGCCTGTACCTCCGGTCAAGGTGAGTAGCTATTGCTGTACCTGCCCTTGGCTTGAAAATCTCTTTGTGAAGATGAAGTCCTTCATCTTCACAAAGGCACACAGGCACAACTATGAAAGACACTGACACTTCTTGCCTCCAGGGGAAGGTGAGGAAGTCAAAACCGAGTCCAGTCTTGGGGCTGCCCACCAGTGATTGCATGAATTAGATTTCCACCGTCCTTCCCAGTGTGAGGTTAGTGTGGCTCCAACAGACCTCCCTCAGTGGATCTCAGGTCTGACTTGGCTCCCCTGGGTTGGCCAAGAGGAGCCCTGTTTTTTTCAAGGCCAGCATTCCCTTTTCTTTAACTCTTTCTTCCCTATAGAGAGCAACTGCTTTTACTAGACTTCTCAACATCTTCCTCATATTACCCCTACTCCCACTTCCTAAAGAAAAGACATCAAAATCAGCCATGGCTATGATTAGCTTTTATATTAAGGAAGAAAAAGTGAGCACTGCTTTGTCCAGAGGGGAGATGATTTGGTATGATTTCCCATTTTCCTTTTAATAGCTCTCCTTAAATAACTCAGAAAAAAACATTCTTAGTCATTGGTAGTCAAATTGTATCGAAGTCATGAAATTGTCTGAACCATCTTTCTGGTAAGGATAGGGCCAACCAGAAATCAACATAAGGTACTATTGAAGCATAATACTACTCATGTTCAAAGTTTTTAATTAGCAGAAAGTACTATCAAGGCTAGCACTAGCAAAAACAAAAGGAAAAATAAACATTCAGCCAGGAAGAGAAAAGCAGAAAAAGAAAGCAAGAGCAGTATTATCAAAACCTGCTGTTCCAATTCATATATTTATATTCATTTTAGAAAGTTTAGTTCAGCAAACTCCAGATTTTTCTGAAGTATTTGTGTGATAGACATTCTGCTAAGTTAAGGAGATACAGACGTGAGCAAGGCTGAATTTCTCTTCTACAAAACCATGGTAAGTACAGGATAGATTTTTAAAATGTCAATTCTCTTTTTTCTTCTAGTGAGAAAAACTCTGTATTGATGAATATTTATTGTGGTTGCTAAGGAGTTTTCTAAATAATATACTGTGACAGGAAAGGCTAGCTCTCCTTCCAAATACATTGTCATCTTCTTACCAGGTTCATTTATACCACATTTCACAGTTTCTTTTGCAAATCAACATGGCCATGTGATTAAGTGCTAGCCAATGGCACGAAGTCAGGCATAGTTAGTTGCCTTCGGACTGTGGGTTTTTAATAAGTGTTTATGTACTCTCCAAATTTTATTCTGATCTTTGAAGCATTTATAAAATAGCTTGGTCTTTATCCTGAGGACAATGGAGATTAAAAACCTCTGTTGAGAATGTTTAAGTAAGGACATTTTTATGGCTCATATCTAGATATTCTCCCAAAGCTTGAGGCACTCAGAGATGGAGCCTTTTGGAGGTGGCTGGATCTGGAGTATGTGATACTGAGATTAAGGGTATGTGATTACTAAATTGGCTTAACATAGATTTGGGCGTGAACAATGGAAGCCCCACCCTTGATGTGGGTGGCACCTCCAGAACGCTTATAGCATGGATTGGATAAAACGAGAGAGAAGCTTGCTTGCTGCTGCTGCTGCCTTCTGCCTGCTTTGCCATGGGCTGCTCCTCTTTGGCACACCCCCAGTACTGTTACATCCTATCTTGCATCCAGTTGACCGCTGAAATCTCTATAAATTATGAACTAAAATAAATCTTTTATCCTTTAATTGGTGAGTTTCAGGTATTTTGTTTCAGCAATGAGACAGTAACTAAGACAGATTTAAACATGATCAAAATTTCTATAAGTAGAATATTTCCTATAGCAAATAGGGGATAGATTATATGAAAAAGCAAAGAGTAAGAAACCAATTTGCAGGCCATTGAAGGAATTTAGGTGAAACAGTGTTGCTGAGTGTGAATATTGAATCTTTAATTCTTGATTATGAAAATTAACTGAAGAAAGATAAGAATGGGCCATCTAATAGCTTTGTCTCCATCCCATAACCCACAGAACATGGCCTGAAAGAAAAATCTCTCACACATTTTCCACATCCAACTTTGACTCCTCCTAGTAAATTTTGTAAATACCATTTTGTAAATAGCAGGATAAATCCTGAAGTACATACACACACAAGGAAGATGGTGTTAGTGAAAATCCCAAATTGTATAATTATTCTTCATGTCTAACTATAGTCCAGGACCATTAGAAGTCATTTCAAAGATTGGAAGGTGTATTGGTCAGCTTTCCTGTTGCTAGCACAAAACACCTGACACCTGCAACTTAAAGACGAAAGGTTAAGTTTGGCTTGTGGTTCCAGAGCATTCATCCCATAGTTGTTTCTGTCTCTAAGCCAGGAACACGGTGGCAAATGGATGTGTTGGAGCAAAGCTACTCACTTCACGGTGGCCAGGAAGAAGCAGCAAGTTGGAAAGAGCACTAGCGTGGAAAGAGTACAAAACCAGACGTGGTTGTCCAGGTCAAGCCACCATAACCCACACAGGCCCGCCCAGAAATAATCTGCATAATCTACTATCTCTTAATCCAGCCAGGCTGACAACAACAAGTAGTGATCATAATCCACTCTATTAACTTGACTCCTAAGCACATCTCCTTAATCCATACTCAATCAGCAAACAGAGAAAAACAAGTTAAGTCATTCCACCTAACCTAACAGAACTACTCCACATACAATAAAAAATGTGCTTATTCTTTCCCCAGAGGCTGAGAAGTTACAGTATTGCTTAGAAATCCAAGTGCAAAGTCTGTAAAATCAACACTAACTTTTGAATGTGAATCTCTATGAAACTGAAAATACAAATAAAATATTTAAAATGTACAATAGAATAGAATGGGCAGAATGAGGGACAGAAAATAAACAGAACAAAGCAAGACCAATACCTGGCAGGAAAAATCTTAATTCCTGTGGCTCCATACCAAATATTGGGGCACTTTATGGTTCAGAGGGCTTGCGTGACTATCTGCTCCATGGCTTTGCTAGTTCCGGTACATATGGCCTGTCTCTTGGCCATAGTACCATTCATGGCCTACAACTTCGTTCAGCCAGTATTCTGAATTCATAGCATCCCTGATTTCCCAGGGTCTCCGTTGTACCCTCAGCTACACTCTCACAGCTTCATAAACTGCCCTCTTAGAACTCTTCGCTTGGCCTCCTAGGCTGCCATTTGAAAGTTTGGGTGGAAGTTTCCATGACACCATGATGTTTGCATTGGGTGTGTGTGAGCAACCAGTGCAGAATGAAGGATGCTGAGATCTGCTGCCAGCTGATCCAGTGGCCAGGCCACTTGAGCCGTGGCATCAGTGGCTTCTGTATACCTGGATGGTTGAGCACAGTGAAATGAATCCTACAAAGCCGATTCTCAGACAGGCCAGGGCTGTCTTCTCAAATGAAGGGTTTATACCTTTGCACCCTTTAGCCTCGCATAGATGGACTCCTGCTAAATTTAAAGATACTCAGAAGTCATCTTTGTTTTTTTGTCTCCATTCAAAGTACTTGGCCTATTTTTAACAATGTTAATATCTTTAGCAATGATGTAGCCTTTGGTTCCAACTGTATATATGATTTGGGGGCCAAAATGCAAGTTTTAGAAATATTTCTACCTTGACTTGTGCTCTCAGTTCTGACTGAAAATCTGGCTAAAAGCATCCAGCATTGCCCATTCCACAGCCTCAGTGTATGGCTGCTCTGAAATTTCCTCTGCTATATAAATGACTCTGCAACTTTAAATTCAGCCTCACACACGCTTAGAACATGGGTAAATGTAGACAAGTTCTTCCCAGAATGCAACGCAAATGGGCTCTGATCTGATTCCCAGCGGAGTTCTCGTTCCCAGCTGAGGCCTCCAACCGTTACTAGCTGTGTTGCTCTCTAAGCATCCTGGCATTCTGAGCAGAATCCTATCAGTTGCTGATTAAAAGTTTTTGGGCTTTCTCAAGTTCACATCTTCAAACCTTTCAAATTCCTCCCACATCGTAATTCTAAGGGCTTCTAAACCACGTGATTATGTATAGTCACACCAACAACTTTATTCTCCACACCACTTTTCTATATTAGGCAATTTTCTTATTGTTGGTACAAAATACCTGCCCAACACCTGCAATTTAAAGGCAGAGAGGTTTGATTGGGCACATGGCATAGAGGGTTTGCTGGGCTCAAGCCAGAGACATCTTGGCAGAACTTGTGCTGGAGAAAAGCTACTCTTTTCATGGTGGATGAAAGCACAGCATGTTGGAAAGAATGCAGAGAGAAAAGGGCTAGGAACTGGATGTGGTCCCAAAAGCCGCACCACTGTGACCGCCCAAACGAACCTAGAAGCCTGTCGTAATCTCCTAGCAGTCTCTTAGTTCAGTCAAGTTGATAATACGATGAATATTCAAGAAAAGATTCTTGCCGAGAAATCTTAAATAGAAAGTGTACAAGAGGAACGCTTACAAAATGGGTTCATTGAAGATTAGACAAGAAAAAAGTTAGATTTTATTGCAGGTAAACATTAATGTTTAATTAATCAATTTTGAATATCTATATCTGTTAATCTGAACAACAGATTTGATGATGAAAACATGTAATATAACAACCATTGTTAATTTTCTATTTTTGTGTTAAAACTTTGTACCATTTGCACTGTTGTTTGTTACTATTTTTATCTTTGTTTCTGCTGTTTGTTTTTAGTCTTTAAAATAAAATAAAATTTTAAAAAGATTAGTCAGGCTAGAAAGCAGAAAGGGAAAAAAAAGAAGAATGAAATATTTCAAAAGAAAATTTATGAATTTTTTAAATATAAAAAATGCATAATTTTTTTTTTTTAAAGTGAGTTGCAAAATGTTAAGCATTTTGTAGCACCAAGAAGCTAGAAAAGGTGTGATGGCCAAAGTCATTGCCAGGTATCGTGTGGTGTTGTGTGGAAACGTTTCTGTCTTTGGTAGCAAGAGGGCAAATTAAATCTCTGCGATGGCCCACAATAGTAAAACACAATAATACTGTCAGCCTTAGCCAACGGTGTTTCAGTAATCTTTTGACTTGGACCTTATCTTTTTACCTAGATTGAGTTTCGACCCTGGCAGAGTTGCTGTAAATGTTCATGTTCCATTAAGCAGCTCTAGCATTTTCCTTTAACCTTACTTTTCCCTAGATGACTAAGTTACATCTTTACCTACATGCAAATATTCTTAATAGCTAAGATTTGATACTTTGTTGGACCCTTAACAAACTACCCAATCTTTGTGGAAAATTATAAGCCCTATGTACATTTGAACAAAACTGTCATAGAAAAGTAGCAAACTATTTTCGCAGTCCAAGAAGTTCTGTCTTTGACTCTAAGAAAAGGAAATTTCTTGAAACATTTTTCTGTCTCATAATGCTTTTAGTGGATAGAAAAATGATTTGTTCTTTGAAGATAAAATGTAGTCGGATGAAGCAGGGAATTATCTGCCAAGAGAAACAGCAATGAGAATTTATTGTATATCCTGGAAAAATCAGATTTAACTCAAGTTTGTTGATCTTACTTAGGAAGATTGGACACCAGAACTGGCCAAACTGCGTATTTAAGTAATTTATGAAATCGTGTGGAAATAGTAACGTCGTACTTCTTTGCCAGAGAGAATGCACATTTCTTCTCATTACCCTCAACATCTTATAAATCTAAAGAAGTAGCTTGGAGGGAAGAATTTTCAAAACTCAAGATGTGGAACAGATACTTGAGTTAACTTTGAAGGGAAGCTTTGTATAGCAAACTGATTCCCCTAGCTTCCTTCTTAAAATGGGAAGGATGTGTTGTCCTGCTTCAGAATAGAAACAACTTGCAAGGGGCAATAAAAAACTGAACTCAAGAGTTCAACATCCTCACTATAGCATATATTTAAAATAAGTTAAATGACTAAGTTGTTCGTATCAATCCCCAAACACATAGGACAAAAGTTAAACCACAGAACAGGGAAGTCAGGGGGCACCGTGGACGTTACGCTAAGATGTGGCCTTTGCAGGCATCTGAGCTAATAAGATAGTCCTGAGTCCTACACAATCATGTCTATCTTAATTTAAGATTTTACTTTATGGTTTGTTTTTAAGCTTCTGCCATTTATTCAGTTAGCACTGCATCTCATGACCAGTGGTCACTAAGTCGTTTCGGGCCAGCAATTAGGGCTGATGGGCATTTCTTTCTCCGGCAGTGCTGTTTATGCAAGGGCTGTTCCAAGTATGGCCTGCAAACCTTTTGTAGTTAGAGCTGGGCACTAAAAGTAAGCATGGAGAACACGTATGGCAACATAATATTGCTTATGATATCGAGCATGTGGTATAAATAAGAATCTCTTACTCAACTAAAATTTACTAAAACACTGAACTGAAGATGAATAGGAGTTTTTAAACAAAATCTTTCATCAGAAAGAAAGTGCAAGACATGAATCTTCACTGAATTAGGAGATATAACCACAATTCCGGTGTGAGGGCAGAATGTTTACAGATGGAAAGGGTAGAGATATTTTAACGATCTCAAAGGTTATTTTTGAGAGAACTAACAAGTTTCTAAAGGCCAGCGGGAACCGCTAAATCACAATAGTGTAATGTAGTCGGGGGAAAAGCTAGTGGCCAATTTTCAAAACTTAATATTAACAATGTATATAACACATAATGTAGTTTCAGTGAAATCACTCCAAATCATACAATCTGAAGATGATCACCATTATTTGTGTGTGTGTGTGTGTGTGTGTGTGTGTGTGTGTGTGTGTGTGAGTCAGACTCTCACTGTATAGTTCAGGCTGGCCTTGAGCTCACTTTGTAACCCAGACTGGTCTTAACCTCACAGCAATCCTGTCTCAGCCTCCGAAATTTTCATTAAATTGTTTTGAATAACATACTGTTCACTTGGCTATGATTATTATTATTTTTGTATTTACGGAAGGGTCTACAGGATGTTCAGGGACTCACTACTAGATCAGACTTGTAGTGATCCACCTGTTTACAGCCTCTCAAGAGCTGGGATTACAGGTGTGCACCACCACGCCCAGTCTCTGTTGCTATCTCAGTGTGCCTCAGCACTGGGCCTGACATGTCAGGCCCCACAATGAAAACCCCAAACTCTGTGGTTATGATTATTTCTAAATTCAGTATGTTTTCCTATCAGCATTGTTAACAACTACAGTACATCCCATCTAATAACTGTAGAACATTCCATTGATTTTTGTTTTTTTTGTTTTTTTTTTTTTTTCTGAAACTGGGAATCGAACCTAGGACCTTGCACTTGCCAGGCAGGCACTTGTGCCCCTGAGCTATCTCCCCAGCCCCTCCATTGTAATCTATAATTTATTTATTTGTCTTTTTTTTTTTTTCATCTTTTTTGAGACAGGGTCTCACTATGCAGTTCAGGCTGGCCTTGAGCTCACCTTTGTAGCCCAGGCTGGTCTCGAACTCGCACTGATCCTCCTGCCTCAGCCTCTTGAATGTTGGGATTATAGGCATGCATCACCATGCCCAGCCTGTAATCTATAATTTGATTAGCCCATTTGTTATCACTTAGTGTTTATGTCCTTTTGAACAATTGCATATAACAGCATAGATTTTATTTTAGCATTTTCTTTTAAACTTGTGTGTGTCTTTATGCCTACTTCTTGTAGGCAGCATATAATTAGATTTTACTTTTTAATCTTATCTGATGATCTCTTTTTGTTGGGGTGTTGACCATTTATGAGGTAGTTTTGATTTATAGCTACCATCTCGCATTCATTTTCTATTTGCCCCTTCTGTTTTGTTCCCTTCATCTTCTTTTATCTCCCTTCTATTTGTTTAGTTGATGTTTTTATGAATCTGCTTACTCTTCTTTGTTATCTAATTAGCTACTACTTTTCTTTTGTGTTATTAATTTTCTGAAGTCTAAAGAAGACATCTTTTATTTATCACAGTATGCTTTCTGGGGATATTATATTATTTTGCACGTGTTATAAGAGTCTCAGAAAATTTGCTTGCTCTTAGACTTTGCCTATTTTTATTATACACTTTTCCATAAGCTCCTTACACGTTATTTTTTCTATTAGAAAATTATCTCTAAATAATCAATAATAAAAATACCTTCACATTTATACACACAAACATATGTTCTACTTTCTTTTGCTGTCACTTCTAGATTTCTTTGCTTAGATTGTCTTCTTTAGGTGCAGTTTTCTATCTACCGTCATTTTTCTTCCGGGGGTAGATTTGTTTTGATTATGGCTACGTGGAGTTCTACGTGCCTCACTCAGCTGTTTGTTAGATTCCTTTCCCATGTTTGGTCCCTTTTCTGCTACTACTTCTGCGAACACTCTTTTTACGTAACCTGTGTTGATTCCAACTGTTTTACTGATATCAATTAGTCTTACATTATTTTTCTTTGCGTTATCTTGAAGTTGTTGTTGCTATTTCCTGGTTCCTTATTGTTTTTAAGAGATCGTTCCTTTCAGCTTCACTAGCTGCAATGTTATCTTCAAGGTTTGAAATGCTATCTTCTGTTTCATGCAAGCAGTTTTGCCAGCTTTCAATCGAATTCTTTTTTTTTTTTTTTTGAGACAGGGTCTCATGATGCAGTTCAGGCTGGCCTTGAGCTCACTTTTGTAGCCCAGGCTGGTCTTGAACTTGCACCGATCCTCCTGCCTCAGCCTCCCGAGTGCTGGGATTACAGGCGTGCACCACCACGCCCGGCTATCAATCGAATTCTTAATGTCCTGGTTATCTGTTTGAATCTGTTTCATGCATTCTAGTTCTTTCCTGTATTGTTCCCTCAAGGTTTCCATCATTTTCCTATTCTCCTCTATTTTTAAAAAATCTATGTCTTCTTTAGATGTACTGAGTAGTTCTTTCATGATTGCTGATATTTCTTTTTCTGAGAAATTATTTCTGATCTGATGTCCTCCATAGCCTGATGGAGTTGTTTCTTTACTTCAGTTGCTATTATTTCAGAAATTTCAGGTATGTGACTTCCAAGTTCTTTTATGACTTTTTCTCCTGGACTTGTTTTGAATGGCCTGGAGGTCTGAGGTTGCTTTTTGCCCCTTTGTCTGGATAGTTATGAAGTTCCCAATGTTCACCCTGACTCTGCAGAAATGGTAGAGGGCAGAGTATGGGCGATCAAGGCTCCCATGAGAGTGGGGAGGTGGAGCAGGCTCACCAAAGCTCCTGCTGTGTGGAGCTCAGTGTGGCTTCTACCTTGGTGTGGGGGGAAGCGGCAGCTGGAGGAGGAGCTAATGATGACGCAGGCAGGCCAAAGCCCCACAACGCTCTCTTAATTGGTGACGGTGGGGGTAGGGCTCACTAGGGCTCCTACTGCCAGTGATGGTGAGAGAGACAATCACAAGCTTAGCTGAGCTCTCGTGATGGCAGGGTGAGGAGGTGAGGCAGGGTGCATCAGGTCCCCATGGCTGTCCGGGGCCCCCTGACTTCTATAGTGGTAGAAGAAGCAGCCATAGGTCATTCAGTCTCCAGTGGGACAGAGGGAGTTGAGGTAAGGCGCAGTTCCTCTATCTAGTATCATTTTTCTTTCATCTGAAGGTTTGTTTCAGTATGTCTTGTAATGTTGGCCTTCTAGTGAGGTGACTTTTTCTGTCTCAAAATGTTTTTGTTCTGCTGTAGGTTTTGAAAGTTAATTTTACTAGGGATAGAATTCTACATTGACATTTGTTTTGTTTCCTTTGTTACTACATTAACATTGTGCTGTCTTCTAGTATGGTTCATATCTGGTGAGAAATCTGTTATCCTTGTCTTTGATCCTTTATATGTCATGTATCATCTTTCTTGGCCTGCTTATAAGATTTATCTGTATCACTAGTGTTCAAAAACACAGTTATGATACATTTTCATGTTCTCGTGGTTTTTAAAAATTATTCCTTAAGTATTTTGTACAGGGTCTCACCATGCAGCTCTGACTGGTAGTAATCGTTCTGCGTTCAGCCTCCTCAGCGGTGGGGTTATAGGTGTGCACCACCCTGCCCTGGACTCGGCAGCCAGCTCAGCGCACCTGAGGGCATGGCGGGTGCTGCATGTAGAGATATGAAACTAGCATCTTAAAGAAGCAAAGAACAATAAAAAAAGCTTAGGGTGGGTTGTAATCTGTTACTTAGGGATTTCAGACAACTAGGATTTAAAGAGGCAGTAACAGCTTATCCTAATTGATGTCTCCACCCTTACTTGAGACCCTGGTGATTATCTCCTCTCCTTCTTGTAATACTTCTATTGTATGACCTAAATAAAAAGGAGGTGCTTCTGGAGTTCTGAACTCACTCCCAGAGAGACACATCTCAGTGAGACTTCTGAAGCTACATTCACCGGGTCTTCTTGTCATTTCTTTTGGCTCCAGATCACAACATACAACAGCTGCATGCAGGGGATCAAACTCCGATCCCTGCGCTTGCCTAAGCAGGGGCTTAGTTTGCCGAACTGTCTCACTGGCCCTATTCTTGTGTTTGGGAAGGGTATTAAGTACATGAAATATATGACTATAACTTTTATCAAGTTTGGGATATTTGAGGCATTATTTTTCAGGCATGTTTGGTGTTCCTTCCTTCTGCACGCATTCACATCCTAACTGTAAATGTTCCCTTCAGTGTAACACAAAATTTACAGTGGCTTCTTCATTTAAAATTTCCTTTCTCTCCGTTAGATTTTGGCATTTTCTTTGCTATGTCTTGGAGTTCACTAATTCTTAGTCATCTCAGGTCACCGTAGTAGAATACAATGGACTTGGTAGCTTAAAGCAGATATTTATTTATTACAGTTCTAGGAGCTAGAAAGTCAATTTGGCTCCTAGAAAGAGCTCTCTTCCTGCCTTATACTGGACATATAGTGAATGATCTCTCCCACTTTTCCTTTTCATAAGGGCACTAATCATATTGTAAGGCTCATAACTGTATTGCCTCTCCTGCACCATCCCATAAAGACCCCATCTCCGCACACTATTGGCCTCAAGGCTCCAACGAAAGAATTTTGGAAGGAACAGAATTCACTCAGTAGCACTTACTGTTTCTTAGGCAATATTTAATCTGCTACTAATCCTATCTGCCATGCTTTTAATATCAGACACTGTAGTTTTCATTTCTAGAAACTTGATTTGTGTTTTTAATATCTTATCTTCATGTCTTACAGATTTAATCTTTTCTTTAATTTCTTGTCACATAGAACACAATCACAATAACTTTTAACTTCCTTGACTACTACATTCTATCATCTGGGCCATTTCTAGATTGGTTTAAATAGGTTTTTTAAATTATTATGTGTCATATTTTCTTGCTTTTAAATGTGAGTCCATGAAATGACAAGCATTTTGGGATTCTTATAAATATTCTTGAACTTTGGTTTGAAGAACAGCTAAGACCCATAAAATTAATTTTACCCATTCAGATCATGCTTTTTAATTTTATCTGAAAGTTTTTGATAGTATTTTGGCTAGGTCTAACTTTTACCAACTACTAAAGTCAATTTTTGCCGCATTTTACTGAAACAAAAGTCTTTTAAATACTCTCCCTAAGTTAAATACTCTGCCTAAGACTGCATGAGTGCTGAAATGTTCCTTTTGGCTTGCTGGAACATAGTCTACTCCTAGCTGTTCCAGTAGGGTAGCATTGTGCAGCCTTTTCATAAATATACATCTAGGAACAAACTTTCCTATGAACAGGCTAGAGCTATATCCTCAAGTAAATTTTTGAAAGTAGCTAAATATGCAAACATTTTATTTAACTTTTTTTTTTTCTTGTTTCAGAACTTTTTTGTTTGTTTATTTATTTATTTTATTATTTTTATGGCCGGCTCAGCCTGACCTGAGGGCAGGGCTGGCACAGCATGTGGTGCCGGGGATTGAACCGCGGTCCCTGCAGCCACCTAAGGTTTCCTAAGCAGGCGCTTTAGACCACTGGGCCATCCTGCCAGGCCTTATTTAACTTTTGAACACATTCCTTCACCTAGGAAGTTAAAAGTGTATTAACTTTCAGCTGGAACCGCCATCTTCCAATAATTTGTCAAAATGACTAACACAAAGGGCAATAGGAGGGGAACCCAGTATATGTTCTCCAGGCCCTTTAGAAAACGTGGGGTGGGTCCTTTGGCCACACGCATGCGAATCTACAAAAAGGGTGACATTGTAGACATCAAGGCAATGGGTACTGCACAAAAAGGAATACCTCACAAATGTTACCATGGCAAAACAGGAAGAGTCTACAGTGTTACCCAGCATGCTGTTGGCATTGTTGTAAACAAGCAAGTTAAGGGCTAGATACTTGCCAAGAGGATTAATGTACATATTGAGCATATTAAACATTCAAAAAGTCGTGATAGCTTCCTGAAAGGTGTCAAGGAAAATGATCAGAAAAAGAAAGAAGCCAAAGAGAAAGGTACTTGGGTTCAACTGAAGTGCCAGCCTGCCCCTCCCAGAGAAGCACACTTTGTGAGGACCAATAGGAAGGTACCTGAATTGTTGGAACCTATTCCCTATGAATTCATGTCACAAACTGGGATGTAGCTCTGCCAGGATGTAGCTCTGCCATTCACCACCTAACTGGCAGCTTAAGTGTTCTAGGTCCTATATAAAAATAAAATTTCCCTGTGTTGTAAGGGTGATTTTCTTAGTTGAAGAGGTATGTGGTGCCTTCTTACCTCAAGCATATCTCAGCAGATTTTCACTGTAGCGAGTAATTGTGTCTGGTCTTTACTCTTCAGTGTTTTCTTGCTGAAAAGTATTGCTGAGGTATTGTGCAGGTGTATACCCAAATATTTATAAAATATTTATATTGCCTTAACGATCTTGTAAATCACCATTGGGAAAAGATGTATCCAAATAAATGGAAGTCAGTTCAGAGAGAAATGTAAGTCCATTTCAGTTAAATAAATTGTTTAAAGCACCAAAAAATGGGGGGAGGGTATATTAAGCACTTAACTATGTGTCAAAAGCCTTTCTAGACACAAAAAGTGTTATTTAATATTAAAATAAATAACAAGGCCCAGCAAGGTAGTCCAGCAGACTAAGTGCCTGCTTAGGCAACCACAGAGACTGGGGCTCAATCCCTTGCATCACATGCCCCCACCCCTGGGTACACTGAGCCAACCACCAAGACCTGGCATGGCGGCGCACACCTGCGATTCCAGTGCCGGGGAAGCTGTAAACAGGAGGGTCACTATGAGTCTGAGCTGCACAGTGAGACCTTGTACCACACATAAAAAATAAATAAAATATAAAATAAAATAAATTATAAGTAAGTCTTAATTAGTATAGGTCTAAAGAAGACAAAGCATTGACCTATCCTAGTTCTGTCTTCTACTTCAGAAGATTCAGCGTACCAACAGATATTTCAGCACTGTGAGGTAGAGGTGTAGTTTTAAATAGTATAAGCCACGCAAAGTTGAATAGAGAACTTTTCCCCAAATGAGGGTAAGGATTTGTTACGAATGCGTTAGTCAAATATCAAATGAAATTTGTGCAATAAAAGAATGACATGGAAATATTTGGCCCCTAGAGAATCACGTATGGTAATAGTGTATAAGATGTTTTAAGTGAAGAAAATCGGTGCTTCAAAGATAACTAATACTATCATTTAAATTTCCATACTAGATGATTCAAAATGAAAGTATGACATTGTTAAGCCATAGAAGATAGAAAATAGCAGGCAAAAAATGTCCAAACTGTACATTTGGATTACTCATTAGAATATCCTTAAAATTCAGTGCAAAGGTCCAAAGTAAAGGGAGATCCACTTCAATTTACAAGCTATTTCTACTGCTAGCCTAATACAATCAATATAAACATCATCAGCATCAACCATTGTTTATTAATTAATGCCATTCAATTAATGTCCACAAGTTACTTGCTAATAAACTACCTCGAAATGACATTGGGTTTTCAAACACATGAACTGGCAATGCAGAGTGCCGGGATGCATGTCACCCTACATTCAACATTTACACCTTATTATAGTACAGCATCACAATGAAGATGTCAACTTTAGTACATTACTGCTAACTAAACTTAATTTATAAAAAGTCATACGTAAGCTACTTGCATAATGTGTTTAAGCATATGGCTTTCTTAGGGAATTTCAACATTCAGGCTGTAGCCCTACATCCAGAAGAACAAGCCATCAATGCATTTGGACAAAATTTATAGCGGAAGCTTCATGGGTGAGAACTGTTGTACTTCTGGTGTTGGATTGAAGTTGAGCTCACATCATTCCTGGCATGATTCCTCAAGGGTCAGAAGATTCCAAAATTGTTGTTTTTTTTTTTTCCTATAGGACTTTAAAATACCTTGAAATATTATCTTAGCTAAATTTACTCAGGTTGTATCAATTCTTAAATTTTTCACAATAAGATTAGCATTCATTACTTGGTCATGTAATTTTTCTCACTTTTTGTATTAATCCATATGTCTTGGTAATCAAATCACACTTGTGTTTATGTTTTTAGGAATAACACTTAATGAAAAGAGGATTTCATGAAATTAGAGACAGTACTGGAAGACCCAAGATGTATAGTTTTCGTTCCCATGGCAACCAACTAACAGGTTGCACCTGGTCCTCTAGGGTAATTAATTTTTGTGCGCTGGGTTGGTTGGCTGCTTCTCAAGGCTAGCAAAAAAGAAAAAAGGAACAAAATGACCTTTCATCAAAACAAGAAAACTTAAGTCTCACACAGAGGAATTAGACTTTTGGGTATTCTCTAATTTCTCTCTTGTCATGGTCTTTACATGTGAACAATAAGAAAAAGTCAGATTTTTAGTTCTGTTAATCTACTACTTTAGCAATCTTTCTGGGATCCTGAAGATTTTTTTTTTCTTATGTTGGGCTCATTTAAGCTGAATAACTACACTGGGCATGTAGCGGCACCTAAGAGCTAGAAAGTATTCTAGGACCAGTTGCCCCTACCCCGGCTAGACAAGAGAATCACCAGGAACTCCTTACCAAATATATCTGAGTCACATCTCTGTAAAATGTTGCCTTAATCAGCCAGGGATGGGAGCCGGATGGTAGCATTTTCAAAGTGCATTAAAATATACAGCTCTGGGGAAAAAAATCAGAATTAGATTGTATACTAATAGAACAAATGCTGATCAAAAGCTGTAACCCTGTGTGTAGATAAACATTGGGTAAGTACATGATAATTATAAAAGTAACTTGTTTTGTTTATAGACTTTTTTTTCTGTGATCCAAGTTAATAAAAACTTCTGGGAAAGCTTAAAGTAATAAAGTTAGAGTATACTGTTCTTTAATTTCTTTTTTAATTTTGGTGATATAACTTAAACTTTTAGCATATACCTGAGGAAGTTAATATCATTAAGACTTTTTCTTTTCTCTTCCTTTCTTCCTTCTTTCCTTTTTTTTTTTGAGACTGGGTCATGGTATGTAATTCAGCTTGGCCTTGAGCTCAGCGTGCAACCCACAATCACTTTGACCTCCAGTTGATCATCCTGCCTCAGCCTCCCAAGTGCATGATTACAGGCTGCAGGTTTGTGCCACTATGCTTATCTGGATTCATATTAGCTTCCTTTGCTCTGAAAGCCAATTTTTAAACTTTCAGAAATTTTCCAAGTTGACTGTTAAACTGTTTGCTGCTTAAAATAGATCAGGAAGGGGTGTGGGTTAAGATCAAGGCTTTGTTCCTTCTTGGGGGATGAGCTGTTAAGTGTCTGCCTGCAAACCATTGGTTTTCAGCTATGAGAAAAGACTCCAAGAATACACATTTTCACCCTTCTTATTTTCACAGATCTCTGGCTGCTATGTTTTTGTTTTTGTTTTTTTTGGTTTTTTTTTTTTTTTTTTTTTTTTTTTTTTTTTTTTTTTTTTTTTTTTTTTTTTTTTTTTTTTTTTTTTTTTTTTTTTTTTTTTTTTGGCACTCCCGATTTATTTTATTTTATTTATTTTTTATTACATTTAATAAGAAATAACATTGAGACAGTTTCAAAACACATTAGTGCAGCCACTATAATTAATATAATGCATACTGTTGTCTTTGTAGTAGTTATTCAGAGTACAGGATGGAGACATGGTAATTTGTCTAATTACTCTTGGTACAAATATTTCTTCTCACTGAACTAAGAGAAAGTAGTTGTATACATAGTCCAATATTCCATAATAGTAGTGGGAAACTGGCAATGTCAGAAGGTGTTGATTTAAGCCTTTTACAGCTCAGCACACTAATCTGGCTTTACTATTTTTTTCCATGAATGAATTTTTAATACAAATATTAATTAAAAACTCATAGTATGAGAAGAAAAAATTATCGAAATGATGAGCAGTATTATGCATATCAAGGGAATGATACCAAAACTGAAAGTTGCTCTGTGACTCTAAATCGAATGGGGAAGGCATAAGAATATTGCCATCGACTCTGGCCCCCTTGCCTGAGGATTCCGGCCCACCTGCCAGATGACTCTGGTCTGCCCACCAGTCAACTCTGACCCACCCACTTAAGGTCTCCCTGGCTTTACTTTTTATACTTTGTGGTTAAACTTTTCTGTTGGGTGGTTAAGGGCAAATTAAAGCAAGACCTATATAACAAAACGTGTAATGTTTGTATCTCACAAGGCCATTCAAATCCTATCAGGATTCGTGCAATACTTTTTAGAACTGTTGTTAGTGTCAGTCATCCAGATGAGTCACCGCCATTTCTTGACCAGTTTGCTCTCTGTGAAAGCCTGAAAGAATGTTTTCTCTCTAGGTGACTTTCCTTAGCTACACTATACATTGTCAATCCCTTTCCTTTGTGGCTCCATAGTCTCCTTGATTAGAAAATTTAAGACGCCATTGAGTTATTGGATGTTACAGCACAGGTTCTCTTACATTCTGAATCCTCACTGACTTTGAAGGGCTGAAGACAAAATATTGACTACCCTTGTATGCCTTCTTTTTCTCTAATTTTTTGGTCTGAAAACTTACATTCTTAACCCTCCAGAAGAGAAGCTTAGTGATACTATTACTCTATAACATAAGCATTTGAGTTTAACACCACTGTCTTTCTGAATATCAAAGGTCCTCGACTTAACACGGAATTGGTATTTTCCATCCATCATTGATATTCTAATAAATCCCTATAGAACGTGATAAAAAACAGTTACACATGTTTACAGAGAAATGTAAGCTGGGCATGGTGGCTCACGCCTGTAATCCCAGCACTTGGGAGGCTGAGGCAGGAGTATCGCTGCAAGTTCGAGACCAGCCTGGGCTACAAAAGTGAGCTCAAAGCCAGCCTGAACTGCACAGTGAGACCCTGCCTCAAAAAGCCAAAAAGAAAAAGAAATGTAGAAATCAAAGCATATACAAAATTGTAGCAGGTCAATCCTATGGCATTTTTCCTTGGAAATATACACAGGATGAATTAGACAATGGTCCTAAAAATCTCCAACATGTTTTTGACACTCAGGATAACAATGGATAATACTAAAACTATGCTTGGAATGCCTGTTGTTCTGGTCTTTTAGATGTATGCTGCTTCTAATGTAATTTCAGTTATTGCTATATTCTCTCAAGTAAATGGTTGTTTTAGAAGAAAACAAAAAAAAGGGTAATAAATGAAAATAAGAGATCTGGCTGCTAACTATTAACTCAACACTTTACAGGCAATCATCTGTCCATATTTTGCTATTTTAGGGTCACAGAATATAAGTGCTAATATGCCAGCAGCCTGTGATAGCTACAATACTCCAAGATAATAGAGTACAGTAGCACCATAAGGCAGAATGAGACTTTTGTGTAGTAAAGTGGTAAGATCACCATTGTTTACTTAAGAAAAACATGAATGGTAAGCAATATTATGGAATATGTTTCTTTATATGAAGGGAGACATAAAAATAAATATGATTATATTTTTCCTAAAAAGAAATACTGTAAAGATATAAAACTACTCAATAAACATTGTTCCTTACTATGAGAAGGAAACAAGTTGCAAGAGCAAGGCATCTCTATGTTTAAAGCTAAAAGGAAGGGCTGGCCAAATAGCTCAGTATATTAAAGCACCTGCAAGCATGCACAGGGGCCGGGGGTTCAATCCCCTGGCCTGCCATGCTGGCCCCACCCCCAGGGTGTGCTGAAACAGCAATTGAGACTGGGCATGGTGACATGCGCCTGTAGTCTCAGCTTTTGGGAGGCTGTAAACAGGTGGATCACTACGAGTTTGATCTAGTAGTGAGACCCAGAATACCCTGTAGACCCTTCCCTAAAATATAAAAAAAAAAAAAAAAAACTAAAAAGAGGCTCTGAAAATAGGCAGCTATAACAGACCACCAGAAAGTAGGAAGAGAAAGGGGAAGAAAGACTTCTGCTGCTCTTGAGAGGAGCCCTTAATCCTTAAATTCATTTTCTTTTTATTCTTATCTTTTTTTCTTTTTAATTTCTTATAACTTTTTGGTCAGTGTTTTTTTTTTTTTTAACCTAATTTTGCAGGTTTGTATTTGGTAATCTCAACAAGTAATTTAAAAATAATGTTATGCATTACAGGAACCATTGTTCAATTCCTATTACTTTGTTTAATAAAATTTTGTATCATTTCCAGTGCTTTTTGTTTTTTACTGTTATATTCTTTAAAAAATAAAAATAGAAGAAAAGTGAAGAAACTGATCTTGTAACAGCTCTCCTGAATTTTCAAGATATTTTTGAAAACACAAACCCTCAGGTTTCCAAACATACTGAGAGGCATAGGGCATGGTGCTTGAAGAACAGGGCTTTCAGTCATACTGTTTGGGTATGAGGTCTGATCCTACCCTTTCTGAACAGTGAGTCTTAGGCCAGAAGATATAGTTGTCTTAGTAACTTCTCTCTCACCCATGAGACAAAATACCTGACACTTGAAGTTAAAGGAGGAGGGTTCATCTAGCTGACTGCCTGTGGAGAGCTCAGCTCATAACTGACTAGCTAGAAGGCCAGGTGACACGGCAAAGGGTAAACAGTTCATGATGGTGAAAGACAGCAAAAGCAATTAAGGACAAAGGCAAGCCTCCTTCTGTCCTTTACACAGTATCTAATCTACCAGTGCCAATAAAATCAGTTGACTGATCCAGCAATCGTCCAACCTTAATTCCAACATTGCAGTACAAATCAATCACACACTCTAGATTCAACCACCTCTGAAAAAAATTCTAATGATCACTCAAGCCTCAGAGGAGACATCTAGACATGAACCATAGCGTTCTACCCCTGGCCCCACAAGGACTCATGCCCATGCACACCTCCTTTTGCCAAAGGCATTTTAGTCTATCTCCAAAAGGTGCCAAAGTTTTAGCGCCATAGAAAAGTCTGAGCTCAAAGTCTCCTCTGGGATTTAAGGCAAACTCTCAGCTGTAAGACCCTGTACAGACGAAAAGAAAGTTAAACCCTTCTAACATCCAGTGTCACATAATAGACATTTCTATTCCATAGGGTGCAAACAGGGGGACACAAAGGAATGGCACCAAAGCAAGCCCAAAATCAAGCAGGACAAACATTGTCCTGTAGTTCTGTGTGCAGCATCAGAGGAAATCCATGGCAGATGTAAATTTCAAAGGACTTGGGTGGCCCCTTCCGTATGGCACTTCTGGGTATTGCAACTCCTATGACTCCTCTCGGGCCTGCTCTGCAGGTTTGCTCGGCCATTTCTGGCTTCTCCAGTTGCCCTGAGAGGCACACTGCCTGGCCTCCTAGACTTTAGTCTGAAACTGAGAGGAAGCCTTTCTAATCCCACAACTCTACCATTCAACCTGTAACTAAAGCCCGTTTCATCTGTGTGATGCCATGGTCGGCTGGAGCTGGAACTGTAATCAAGTTTTTCTCTCTCTTGGCCTTGTAGGGGTTGAGAACATGGATCCTTCAGTGCTTTGAGCATAATTCTAGGGAATAAATTCTTTACACTGTCACCATGGAAGATGGTGTAGATTCTGGCATTTTGGAACATGATGCTCTGGGACTTTCTTCTCAAATCAGGCCTTCACTTTTGAAATTTGGAAGCTGCAAAGTATGGAGTTCTTCTGCTTATTATGATTCCCTCAGTCTGTCTTTTCTATTCTCCAGTTCCTACTAACCAACTAAGATTTCTTCTGTGATTTTTTCTTCAGCCCATAACTTTACTGGAACTTCCTTTCTGACTAAAACAATAACATTTTAAATCATTCTGCTCAGATCTTTGCTTTTGATTCTCTCTAAAAGCCTACAACATTAGTCATGCCACTGTAGAAATATTAGACTGCTGTTGTAGTTTAGGATTTATGAAGGAAAATGACACAATACAGGATGCTAAAATATAAGATTATTTTATAATAGTCACCTGAGAAATCACCTACAAAAACAGTGCAGGAAATATTCCCACACAGTAGAGACCCAAAGAATCAAGCTGAAGGTCTAGTTCCCATGGTAATGTCATACATGAGTCCAGCCAAGGACCGAGAGCCCATAACAATCCCACGTATGAGTCCAGCTGAAGGCCCAAAGCAGATGACAATGTTTCATGCATGCCTGTTTCACAGATCTACACTGGGAAAATCCAAAGGTCAGTGGTGGAAACTAGAAATCTGTGCCAGTAGGATAAAAGATCTGTGCTATCAGGCTGATGGGTCTACACTAGAGTCAGGAAACAATGTTCACATTAAGACCAGTTCTACTCTGAAAAACACCACAACCATTCTCGGCAAAAGTGAGATATCAAGCTTCTTCAAAGATGAGAACAGCTATGTCCATATCAGGAAAGACAGTGCCACAAACTTCTCCAAGAGACTGACCAATACATCACATCATCTTTCCCTCTGTAGTCAGAAAACAATGATCAAAGTGAGGGCTGGAGCTCCATATCAGTGCCATTCTTAGAGACATAAAACCCTAAGCTCCTCTGAGAATGAGAACATCTGAGTTCATCAGAACAGTCAGCACGATAAGCTTCTCCAGGAAAACCAGCAACTTCCTATAGCTTCCAATAGCTCCTAACCACTTCTAAATGTCTTCCTCTTATGCTGCTAGCAAAAATCCTCAGGTGGGCCTCCTAATCCCAGTATCATGCTGCTTTAGTTCAGCTGGGTGTTACCAGTTGACCACCATTTGTTAATCCACTATAACTGCCTTAAAATTTCTTTTAAAAGATTAGTCAGTCTTTTTCCCTAATACAAGTCTCAGTGAAAGTATCAAAAAATTAGAAAAATTAAAAATAAAAATAAATAAATAAAATTTAAAAAAAGAAAAAAAAATTAGAAAAATGCAGACAAACTTTCTACTGAGGTGTAACACTCGTTATCTGAAGTCCAACAGCCAGTGTAGTCCTTCTTCCTAGTAGACACTCCAGAGCCTGGTATCTACTGACGTTATGGTCTTCTGAGATTTAACCAGAATCCCACATACAAAACACCATAAGGTGTTCCAGCTCCACTTTTTCAGTTGATATCTCCAAATCATTCCAAACTCTTCCCACAACCTCCTGAACTACATGGTCAGGTATACTCATGGATGCAACCCCACTTCTCATACCAAATTCTGTTTTATTTATTTTTCTTATAGCTGAGACAAAATATCCAACATTCAGGGAGGAAAGGTTTATTTAACTCTTGGTCTGTAGAAGTTTCAAGCCATAATTATCTGGCTCCAATTAAGAGTGGAACACAAATTTACACAGGAAGACAGTAAAAGCAGTGAGCAAGAAGGAGGGAGAAAGCCTCTTTCCAGCCCTCATAGTATACACAGGCTACTATCTTTGAGGGAGGGTAGCGTTCATATCCTTAATCGTAGCATTAGTCCATGAACCAATCACAAACTCTAGATTCAGTCACCTGAAAAGGCTGTCCCTTATGACTGCATGAAGCTTGGAGGAACATGTAGATACTAACCATAGTTTTGTAAGCTCACATTCTGAATATTGTAATTCTTTTTTATCTTTTACAATAATAATACATTTCATATTGTTGGCTTCATCGTAGTTTTTCAGAGTACAAGACGTAGACATGATTTGTTGTCTAAATATCATTAGTACAAATCTTTTTTTTTTTTTTTTTTTTTTTTTTTTGGTCTTTTTGAGACAGGCTCTCGCTATGAAGTTCAGGTTGGCTTTGAGCTCACTTTTGTAGCCCAGGCTGGTCTCAAACTCGCATCAATCTTCCTGCCTCAGCCTCCCGAGTTCTGGGATTACAGGCGTGAGCCACTATGCCTGGCTAGTACAAATCTTTCTTTTCATTGCACAAAGAGAAATTAGCTGTATATATAGTCGAATAGTCCATAACAGTAGTGGATTATCAGCTCATCTGGCATTATCTGAGGCTGCTGACTTGAGCCTTTTACAACTCAGCATATTAGCATGGCTTTCCTTTTTATACCTCATGGTTAGACTTTTCTGCTGGATGATTAAGACCAAGATAAAACATGACATACATTACAAAAAAAAATGTAACTTTTGTATCTGACAAAGTCAGTCAGTTCCCTCTCAGGATTTACCCTGAAACCATGTACTGCTGTTTGCAGAACGTTTGTTAGTTTCAGCCATCTGGATGAATCATGGCCACTGCCTGACCAATTTGCCTTCTGTGGAAGCCTGAGAGAATGTTTTCTCTCTAGGTGATTCTCCTTAGGCACACTGTACATCATAGATCACTTTCCTCTGTGGCCCCATAATCTCCTTGAACAGGAAATTTGGGACTCCACTGAGTTACATGCCATGACAGCTCACGTTCTTTCATGTCCTGTGTCCTCACTGACCTTGAAGGGCTAAAGTCAAAATATTGTCTATACTTGTATCCTTTCTTTTCCTCTAATTATTTGGCCTGCCAACTTAAGTTGTTAACCCCCAAGAAGAGAAACTTAATGGTATTATACTCTATAACATTCTGAATCTTTAGGATGGTGAAAGCAATAAAATCTGCCCAGGATTGAGAAGAGGATTTAATGAAGTTATATGCACATGAACTATGAACCTGAACAGCTGAAGATGGCAGATGTGGGTGACAAGTCACTATTGTGCACCCGAATTCTGGCTCTTTCATTTTATTTATTTGCTTGTTTATTTATCTTGCAGTACCGAGGATTGAACTCAGAGCTCTGCACTTGCCAGCCAAGTGCTTATTCTACTGAGCTTTTCCCCCAGCCTCTAATTCTGGCTGTTTCACATTGCAATGCGCTGAAAGTGAAATATACAATAGAGAGCGATACCACACATAGAATGATGTAAACACATTGCTAGTAAATATTTTCTATTAATTACATGTTAAAAAGTGAATGCTTTCTAATATGGTGTCAGATAAAAATATGTTCTTTTGGGGCTGGGGAGATAGCTCCGAGGCATAAATGCCTGCTGGGCAAGTGCAAGGTCGTGAGTTCGAACCCTGGTCCCACAAAAAAAAAAAAAAAGTCCTTTTGTGAGGCTACTAGATAATGCAGAATTATTTAATAGCACACATTACACTTATCGGTCAGTTCTGAATATTGGTTCAGAAATAGCATGTACTAGTTGAACATCCCAACTAGTACATCTCAACCGAATTTTTTTTTTTGGGGGGGGGGTGTACCAGGGATTGAACTCAGGACCTTGTGCTTGCCAGGCAAGTACTTATTCTGCTGAGCTATCTCATTGGCCCCTAACCCAAACATTGAATTGCTTGCCATGAAATAAAAACTTCAGATTTAGAGCACTGTGCATTTTGTTAGCAAATTAAGGATGCTGAGCCATTAAAGTCTACACAAAATTTGAAAAACTCTAAAATATGAAGCATTCCTGGTCCCAAATATTTTCCACGCAAAATACTCAGCCTGTAAAACACTGCTACAGTTGCAGTATTTCTTTTAATTTATGGAAAAGTAAAACAAAATTTCATAACAAAATAATAGGAGAATACCAATAGTTAATATATTACATGTTGTTCTCTTTTAAAAGTTCTATGGTGTTCTTGGTCCATGGCGATGGTTTTCCTAAGCCTTTGGATTCTTCTTCCTCAGTTCCTATTAACTCAGCACTTTTTTAGCATGTGTCTAAACGAAATATTTTTCACTGATCACCTTCTACAATAACATGATTCTATAGCTTCCAAACGTTATAAATGGTTTTTAGAACCTTGTGTGTGCGATTTAGTGCTGACATTAAGCTTCCCTGAGTTAATGCACATATCTCTTGCTCTTGAGTTGTGGTCATCTTCCTGAAGGAGAGAGAAATGGCAGTCACAGCCAATAAGCAGGGACTTGGGTGTGCTCATGTCCCAGTCCCAGTCAGCAACCCTGACCTGGCTGCATCCATCAGAATGTGACTCAGATCCAAAGACTGTCTGATCCATCTTGGCAAGCAAGGTGCAGGAATCCCTTCTGGACATGGAGCAGGGAACTAGAAAATCCTCTAAATCTAGACTTTCCAGGAAGCACTACTAATTCCTTTTCAATCTGACAGCTACCTGACCTCCAGACATGAAACATAAAGCTACTTAAATGAAATATAAAACTACCTTCTAAGTTGAGGTGCTGAGAACAAATAAAACTCCTTATTCTGTTGACATTTCAATTGGGTTAATCTCTTAAAAAAGTACAGTTTCTGAGGAAAAAGTGATCGATTCCTTGGCACCTATGAAGGTATAAGAAAAGAGGAGAGCAAAGTGTCAATCTTATCACCACTGTGGTCACATTTATGCCATTTATTCTTTGCAAAAATAAGAAGAGGCATGGTATTTTCCTGTCACTCATCTTGGAATCTTGGAGCCCAACAGAAGAAAACCATTATGAGCTTTGGAGGAAATACTAACTTTGCCTGCTAAGAATTGGTGCCAAAGCTTCATCTGTGAAATGTATAAAACAGGTCTTGCCTCTTTCTGCTTTTGTTAGCCTCCAAAATGACCTCTACTTTCCCTTTGCAAAGGTAAGATCAGGGGGAAACTTAATTGTGTTACGTGGAGAGAAAGTAGATGAAGGATACTGATAAGGTATAATGGGAACATCCCATCTCAGCTAAGGGCACTGCAGCAGAAACTGAAGGCAGTTTGGATTTGGCAGATGGAGGCGGGCGGCATCAGTAAGAAAGCTAATACAGCCCCGCCTCCGGGGCATGCTGAGCTGGCAATTGAGACTGGGTGTGGCGGCATGTGCCTGTAATCCCAGCTCCCGGGAGGCTGTGAACAGGTGGATTACTGTGAGTCTGATCGAATAGTGAGACCCTAAAAATAAATTTTAAAAAGAGGGGCTGGAGAAATAGCTCATTACAATAAGCACTTGCCTTGCCTGGCAAGTACAAGGGGCTGAGTTCAATCCCCAGTTCTGCAAAAGAAGAAAGAAAGAAAGAAAGAAAGAAAGAAAGAAAGAAAGAAAGAAAGAAAGAAAGAAAGAAAGAAAGAAAGAAAGAAAGAAAGGAAGGAAGGAAGGAAGGAAGGAAGGAAGGAAGGAAGGAAGGAAGGAAGAAAGGAAGGAAGGAAGGAAGGAAGGAAAGAAGGAAGGAAGAAAGGAAGGTAATACAGTATAAAAGAAACTATGAAATGTTTAAGCTTATATGTCTTATTCCACTCAATATTATATTTCTAACCTATGAACTTTCTCAAACTCCTGTGACTAAGTCTCTGGATTGATTTAATTTTCCTTCATTCTTCTGAATGATAGAAATGTTTCTCTCTAACTACAAAAAGTGAATCTATGTTCAGGCCGGACCTCCCTGCACAGCAAAGCCGGTCTTCCCCTCCCTTCCCTCCAACATCTGTTCTCCTTCTGCTCCATGTTATCTCTGAGTTCAGCCTGTTTCTTCTCCTCCTTTATCTCAGTGTACTTTAATCTTTTTTCAAGTTTCTTTACATAGGGAGCACTCAGCAAGAGAGACCAGATCTATAATCTAACGACTGTTTTGCCATTCTTATGTTATTCTAAATCACAGTAACATTCAACACAACCAACTCTTCCCATTTTGAAATACTCTCATCTCTGGTGACACAATATTCTTTTGGCCCTCCAGAAAATCTTCTGGCTACTCTGTCTCTTTTGTGCAACTTTTAATACTGGGATAAGACGAGGCTTGCTACTAAATCTACTGTCTTCTTCCTTAGAATTCTTTCCCGAAGCTGTCTTATATATGCCTAGGAGTCCAGTTTTGTTCTCCCACATATACATACGTATTTTATTCGCAGCCAAGATCTCCTAAGTCCAAGCAAGTGGCATTTAATTGCTTGCTCATCGTTTCCATTTACAAACCCCACAGTTACCTGGAGCTCAGTGTATAGAGACCTAAGCTCTACACACTTAGGTCCTAATCTTCTTCCAGGCCCTTCAACCCAGCACTTATTCAGGCTTGGCCATCCTAACTCTGGTTCTCTTTCTTTGTCTGTTGCTCCCTGAGGAACTGTTTCACCACCCAGTCAACTGTAATGGTAGGACCTCCAGATTCTTATTTCTTCATCATTCCTTACACCCAGGCAATCACCAGCTTCTACATATTTGTAGAATATGTAGAATATGATATTTATACTGCCAACTGAAGTTGTTAACCATCCCTAAGAAAAGCTTAATGATACTATTCCCTATAACTTAGCCACTTGAGCTTAATATCATATTCTACTTCTACTCTGCTTGTTCTTATGAAAGCCTTCTTAGTACTGCTCCAACACATGGCAGCTCTCCTCCACTGAAACTCAGTAGTGCAGTCAGAATGCATCCAGAGATGCACATCACACTGATCCACTCTCTTATTTGAACCTTGGACCTCTCCTTCCATTTGTGTTTTGATATATCCACAAAACGTAAAACAGTTCATAAGCACCCATACTATCTGGCTTGCTCACCAGCACACTCAGTTACCATTTTATCCCTATATTACTTACGGTGATAATGCTGACCCATGGACAGTGGATGAACTACAGTGATTCATTTAAGATAGTAACAACACACGGTCAACAAAACAATAAAGACCTTTAAAGTAACTAAGAAAGGGCTAAAAGTTAAAGATCATGTTTTTTCTGTCTTTTGGAATATTATTGAAGAAAGGTAAGTTTGAAAGTATAATTACGGCATCACAAAGGAAAGAATTGCGTAGAAATTGGGAAGATATGGTTCAGATCAGTGTTGATTGTTATGAAGTATACAATCACAGAGGAAATATAAGGTAGGACACTTTTACTTTTTTCTTAATTATCTCTTTATTTTATTTCATTTTTTGGGGGATGAGATGTCTTTTAGTTATACATATCCCATAAGATTTGCTCATATTGGTTTGACATGAACCTCCTATTTTACTTTATTTTTCTTCTTTTTAAAAAATTATTGTTATTATTATTATTTACAATAGTTAATACATTGCATAATGTTGTCTTCATCATAGTTGTTCAGAGTACAAGACGCAGATATGGCTTCTTCTCTAAACCTCATTACTACAGATCTTTTTATTCATTGCACGAAGAGAAAGTAGCTGTATATTTAGTCCAATAGTCCATAATAGTAGTGGATTATCAACTCATCTGATAATTATTCAGGGGTTGTTGACTTGAGCCTTTTACAACTCAGCATATCAATATGGTTTTCCTTTTTATACCTTATGGCTAGACTTTTCTGCTGGATAGTTAAGAGCAAGATAAAGAAAGACCTATCCTACAAAGAATATGTAACTTTTGTATCTGACAAGGTCAGTCAGGTCCCCTCAGGGTTTACCCCGGAACCACGTGCAGCAATTTGCAGCACTTTTATCAGTGTCAGCTATCTGGATGAGTCATGACCAGTGCTTGACCATTTTGTTCTCTGTGGATTCCTGAGAGAATGTTTTCTCCCTAGGTGACTCTCCTTAGGCACACTGGACATCATCAGTCACTTTCCTCTGTGGCCTCATAATCTCCTTGAACAGGAAGTTTGGGACTACACTGACATATGCTATTACAGTACAGGTTCTTTTATGTGTTGTGTCCTCACTGACCTTGAAGGGTTAGAGCCAAAATATTAGCTATACTTGTGTCCCTTCTTTTTCTCTAGTTATTTGTACTGCCAACTGAAGTTGTTAACCATCCCTAAGAAAAGCTTAATGATACTATTCCCTATAACTTAGGCACTTGAGCTTAATATCACTATCATTTTGAATATCAAATGCTTTAGACATAACATGAAAGAGGTATTTTCCATCAATTTTTGATATTCTAAACTTTAAAATCCCTATAGAATGTAAAAAAAAAAAAGAACAACTACATATTTTTACACAGATATTGTTGAACTTAACCATTTACCAAATTGTAGCATCACACTTCCATGACCTTTTTTCTTTGTCTCATATTCTATTAGCTTTTTTCCCTTTCTTTATTTTATTTTTAATCAACATTTACTTGAGAGAGGGTATAGCAAAAATTGATATGACATTGGAAACAGTGCATATTAGAAGACCACACTGATAGGCATTCCAAGCGTGGTTTTGGTATTACACATTGCTATTCTCACTGTATTTGCTTGGTTCACACGTGTCAATATATAAAGTAGTCAGGGTGTAAATTCTACCAATTACTTTCTTTCAAAAACCTATTGGAGAATTTTAGGACCATTGTCTTAACCATCTTTTGTGTATAAGTGCGTGGTTTTGTCCCTAGCATGGTTCCCATTTTCTCTCCTAGCTCTCTCTTCATTGTTTAATCCTTAAATTCTCACTTTTCATTTAACTATATTATGCCTTTCCATTTTTATTTCTTCTTTTGAGTTCTTATATTAGGGAGACTATACGATATTTTCACATGTAGGTCTGGTTTATTTCACTTATGAGTGTTTGTTCAAGATACATCCACTTATATATGAAGGCTTTGAGTGTGTCATTCTTTATAGCAGAGCAATATTCCATTGTATAAAAACACCACATCTTCAACCATTCTTCAGGTGACAGGCATTTTGGTTGTTTCCAAGATTTGGCTATAACAAACTGTGCTTCTATAATCATAGGTGCACAAATATCTCTATGGTATGATGTTTTCAGTTCTTCTGGGAAAAAATATCCAGTAGGGGGATAGCTGCTATCTTTTTTATTTTAAAGAGGGGGAAAATAACAAGAATAAAACCAAAAAACCAAGAAACAATAAATATGATGTAGAATTTCAAAGCAAGAATAGAAAACTCACAATGGTTGTTATATTACATATTGTTATCAAAAAGTTTGCTGTTTGAATTACCAGATATAGACATGTAAGACTGATCAATTAGATATTAACTTTTACTCTTGTTTTGTCTTTTTGGTACAGGGTCTCACAGTGCAGTTCAGGCTGGCCTTGAGCCCAGGCTGGAAGGGCATTATTTTAAGAAATATATTTTTCCAAGTAAAAGACTCCGTTACTCAATAATGATTAATTTATTAGATATGTAGAAGTCAACCATAGTCATAATCTGAATTGCCCTCTTCAAGTGATGCATTTGTTGTGTTCCCACTGTCAACACTGTTTCTCCTTGAGATATTTTGTACTTATTTAAGAAAGTCTTTTTTAATAGTAAGATTTGCATGCTTATGAAGCTGACTTTGCATTGACCAATACTTAAGGCTCTGTGGGACTTTGAGCTGGAAACCATGGTGAAAGCTCTTGTAAATATCACATTAGCATAATAAGCAGCAGACTTTGACTTTGCACTGGGAATACACATTGTATCCAGTACTAAAAATAGATTATTGGGATTATTCTTTGAAACCAACTTTAGTAATTGCAACAACAGACAAAATGAATCATGGGAGAGAGCTTGTGTTCCTAGGGATTCTACTGCTGTAGGAAGCAGGCTGGTATACTGAGGGCACGTCGTTTGTCTTGCATCCAGACCCCCTTAGGTGAGTCAGTTTTGCACATGAGTAATCAGATTCATGCACACAATAATGACATCTCACTTGATAATCTGAAATCAAAAAAACTTCTTGGAATAAACAAATAAAAACAGCAGCCAACAAATACTTCGTTTCATGTGTATCTTCCCCTCTGTGCTGAAGAGTCTCTTTCAAGTTGTTCTGTAGTAGACGTAAGCATCAGTGATTAAATACAGTAGTCTCCCGTGTCTGTGATTTTGTTTTCTGTAGCTTCAGTTACCCCAGTCAACTACTGAAAATATAATATGAAAATTCCAGAAATAAACAATTTGTAAATTTTCATTGGTGCATGATTTTGAGTAGTATGGTGAAACCCAGCATCATTTTTGCTCCATGCCACATGTGACGTGATTCCTTCCTTGGTCGAGTATATCCATATTGTATATGCTACCTGCCCGTTAGTCACTTAGAGTTATCCTAGTTATCAAATCACCTGTCATCATGTTGCAATGCCTATAACCCTCCCCCCGCTAACATTAACTACATGTAAAAGTTTAAATCACTAAAAATAAGTCTAGACATAGATTCAAAGTGTTCAGAATGTACTAAACTGAGAAATGCTTCCAGAAATACCCTTCCTCTTATCTAAATAAGACAATTTGAAGAATTTAATATGAGATGAATACATTAATGAGACCAAAAATTTTGTTTTTGTCCTTTTTATTTCCCATATTTATCTTTTTATATTTAACATGAATGTGTAATCAAGCCACTTGGTGACCCCAAATAAGACTTTTGCTGTGGTCTGACCACAGGAACACCTTGCAGTTGATGACACACAATCACATACTGGGAGTAGCTTCTCTTATTTCAAAGTAACAACAGATGTTTTAAAACAAATGTCTATTGTCTTGGGAATTGTCAAATTATGTTTGACCACTGAAGAAACTTGTGGCATCTAAGACTGATGGGCCATGTCAAAGAAGTCTATAATCACAGATTTTTGCCTCAGTATTTTCCCAGGGCCTGCAACACTTACCCAACATTTATCCATTGCCAATCTATGCCAGGCATTTTCTCAAGTACTGGAGGTTTTAAGACAAAAGAAACTCTATTTCCTCCCTCAACAAGTTACCAGAATATAGAAATTCAAGTAGAGTGGTAGACATAAGCAAGTCTTCAAATATAAAGGGTGTATCTACACAAACTCCACTCCCTTCTTTATCTGGCCCCTACTCTCAACTGGACTCCACAGCTGGAGGCCTGGACCCTTTTGGAGGGCCTTCCACTCTGCTTTCCTTCTGAACAAACATTGAATGATAGTTCCAAGAAGCTAACAGAGTGAAACTCTTCTTATGATTTTGGCTGCTTGAGCTCCTTTTCACCCCAAAGTTGTGGGAGTTTCTCCAGTAGAGGCAACTTTATACCAAGTTTTCCTAGTTGTCTGCTGATGGCACATGTGAGAAGTCAGAAAGGAAGAAGCTTTAGCATCTACTTTCCAAACCAATAAGCTCTAATGATTGCATGAGAGATGTTCTCTCACTCACTGAGGATGAAGATCACTGGGGAAGTTGCAATGCAATGGAGATGAAGAAAACAATAAAAAGAAATAATGAGTTGAAGGGTTGGTTCTTCAAAAGAATAAATAAAATTGATAAGCCCCTGGCAATGTTATCCAAAAATGAAATAAAATATTCAAATTCATGGAATATGGAATGAAAAGGGAAAAATCACTACAAAACCTATAGAAAATTAGAAGATCATCAATACCTATTTGGAAAATCTTTACTCTCACAGAATGGAAAACACAGAAGAAATGGACAGATATCTAGATACATATGAATTACCAAAGATGAATCAATAGGATATAAAAATTATGATTAACTCAATATCATTGAATGAAATTAAAAATGCAATAAAAAAAATCTACCAGTGAGGAAAATTCCAGGTCCTGATGGATTCGAAGCTGAATTCCCCCAGAAATTTAGAGATTTAATGTCAGTTCTTCTCAAACTCTTCAATGAAATCAAATGTGAACCATTTCTCCCAAACTCATTCCTGGGGGCATTATGCTGATTCCAAAACCTGAGAAATACTCAACCACAAAAGAGAATGATAAACCAGTTTCCCTAATAACCATAGGTGTAAAAATCCTCAATAAAATACTAACAAACAGGATGCAGTAAATGATCATGAAGATTATACATCACAACCAAGTTGGTTTCATCCCAGGAATGCAGGGATGGTTCAATATATGTAAATGAATAAATGTAATATACCACATCAACAGAGCTAGAGACAAAAATCCAATGATCATTTCAATAGATACAGAAGAAGATTTTGACAAATCCAACACTCATTCATGCTAAAAAAAAAAACTTACAAAAATTCAAAATAGATTGAATTTACCTCAGTCTGACAAAAACATCATACTAAATAGACAAAACCTGAAAGCCTTCACTTTAAACCCAGGAACAAGACAAGGGCGTCCACTGTCACAGGTCCTATTGAATATAGTTTTGGAAGCATTAGCCAGAGAAAATAGACAAGAGAAAGAAATAAAAGGATAATGATTGGAAAGGAAGTAAAATTATCATTCTTTGGAGAAGATATGATAGTCTCTGTAAAAGAACCCAAAATAATCCATGAAAAGATTTGTAGAATTCAAAACCATGTTTAGAAGTGTATCAGGATACAAAGTCAACACACAGAAATCAATAATTTCTGCACACAAACGCCTTTGAGCCTGTGGCCGAGCCACTGTGAGCAGCTTTATGCCTCTGTTCAATGGAGATACAAAGAACAAGGAAATCAGAATAATTCTTAAGATTATTTTGAAGATTGTGTGAAACCAGACTCTCAAATAGTGTCTAGAACAAAGGGTTGGAAGGCAGTAGAAAAGAAGCATACTTATTATGCTTATTATTACCAATGTCATTATTGTTTGGTCCAGGGATATATCCAACAAGAAATGAGTGGCCATACTATTACATGGAAAAGATGGCTAGAATTCAGAACACTAAGATCTGCAGCCCTAGAATAAGTAGGAACTGTAGGGAACTTCAAGTGAACATGTGCATCCCTTGAAGGCAATGGCAGGATCTGCCACCTAGGTCTGTTTGGGTTATATGTAAAGGGAGAATCACATTCTAACAATCTGTCACTGACCAAGAAACTGACAGAAAGACATCTTTTCCTGAAGAAATAACCAACTGCTGTGTCATCATCCAGCTGGAAAGAGATTTGGGAAGAAATCTCTGACTTTTCACACATGATTTGCTAAAAGTCCCTTCTCAGTTATTCTTAGAAGGAAAAACATGTTTTTCTAACAACATACTAATTAGGGAAGGCCATGTCTTTTCTGGTCACCCCTCTTAGTAACATTACTATAGTATCATGGTCATGCTGATGCCTCTATTTCTAGAGTCTTGCTGGGGAGAGGGTGTTTGGTTTGGGGTTTTTTAGGGGGTAAGAGAGGAAGTGGCTTGATGGTAAAATACTCCTTCATGACAAACAGTCCACATGGTTTTAATTAGGAAGCAGGGCAGTGTCTATTCAGCTAAGCAGTAAATCAGAGCTTTGTGAGGCTGGCGGGCTCTGACAGCTGGATCTCGGCTTCTAAACATCCGCCAGTGCTCACATTAACTGCTGATGGAGCTGCAGAGAGTGGCTTGGCTTTCTACTCACACTCCACCCTACTTCCATCAGCGAATGCACAGAAACAGAGCTGAACCCCAGGGAGAGGCTGGGAAAGGCTTTGTATGGCTTTCTAGCTTAATAGTTTTCTCTACACCCATTATTTTGATTCATCCATCAGAAAAGTATTCAGAGCAACATCTCTTATCTCCAGAGAAAAAGAACCTCTGAAATTACAAAGTAGCCTAATGAATTCCCTGTGCTTTCATATAGGAAGAAAAATTTGCACAGGACAAGGGAATGCAGACTGAGTTCTTCCCCAGTTACATGCGAAAGGTTGTCCCTAGTTGGTGCCTTTGAGGCAGGGCACACAAACACAAGCTTATGCACATGCTCACACACACATTCTTGTACAGAGAATCCTGTTTTTCTTTTGTGGTCTGAATACCTAGATTTTACATTTTTCTGTTGTCTATATCAAAGGAATACAGGGTCTTTGTAAGAATGTTGTTAAGGGACTGATAAACATCATCATTTCAAATTTGCTTCTCACTTTCCATGAAAACAGTTTTAGTATAAATAAAAGTTAAGTGCCTCAGCAAAATTAATGTTGGGTCCTCTGCATTTTTAGATCCTGCAACATTGTTTTCAGCCAACCACAGTAGAACACAAGTGAGAAAAAAAATATTGCATATACATTGATCAAATGTTGACATTCTCCTTGTGATTATTCCTTGAATAGTACAGTAGAGCAGTTCACAAGCATTTGCTTTGTGGGATGTATACATAATCTGGAGGTAATTTAAAGTATTTAGGAGGCTGTGCATAAGTTATATGTAGATACCAGGTCATTTTATGTAAGGAACATAAATAGCCTCAAATTTTGTATCTAGTAAGGGTTGTGGAACCAATTCCCCAAAGCTACAAAGGTACAACTCAATTTTTTGAATTACATGTGTTGAATTACCTGTGGGCTTGGGTGTCCCTAATGGAAGCTTTGCAGAGAAATACTGAAGTTGACTGCTGATTTGTAAAGGGTTGCTAGAGAAACAGAAGGTGATGAAAGGGAATGTAATTCTCCTTATAAGTTTGTTTCCTCACGTGCGGCAGGACCTTGCTATTATGGGATTTAGGCGAGGGATGCAGATGGATGTGAATAGTGAGTGCTGGAGACAGGGCGGTAAACTCCGCACTGTGGAGATGGCACACGTGTAGCTCAATTCCTGGTCCTCGTGGGAGCCAAGGTCAGCCTAAGGAGCTTGCACTACCAGCTGACATCCTATATCAATTGGACACAAATGGTCTTGATCTAGAGCCTGAGAGCTTCTGGTAGTGCTGAATCCTTGAGGCTCGAGGACTGAAGAAGAGAACTGGCACTACTACGTGGCCTGTGTAGTGGTATTTCAGCGGATATGTTTCTTTTGGTAGAGTGAAAGCCTCACTAGTACAAAGTATGCATCAGCATTATTACTCTGAATGAGGCAAAGGGACTCAGAATTCTGTCATTTACCAAGTATCAGATATCGCATATTGCACTATGTATGAGAGAATTAACATATATTCTTTTTTCCTACCAGGATTTTCAAGGGGAAGATATTAATTTTCACACCAGAGATATGGTATATAACTACTTGCCAAGAAAATCCTCCAGATCTAGTCTCTTCTCAAAAGAAGAGTTAGACATTTACCTAAGAAAATCTGAGCTTGTATTTGTACTTACCAATCTCGTTATTCCTAGACATGTTATTACATTTCTGTTATGAAGCAAAAGGTATACTAAGACCTCTTCTAAATAATAATAATCCTGGGGATCTAAAGTCATGTAAGAAAAGTATTCTTGACCAGGCCTCTCCCAACCACTCCCTAACTCCAAAAACCACCCCAAACAGTTATTGAGGAAGACGCATAAAAATCACTGAGCTGCTGAGGAAAAGAATCTGGAGTTTGAAGAGTAGGGTGAGGATCTTCCCCAGCACCTGAGCCTCCATTGCAGGTTCCTTGAGGAAAACAGATTGTGTGATTCCGTGTAGAGTGGGCTCATATCTCAGGCCCACCTCAGGAAGCTGTATGAACATGGATAGGTGGTCTGACCACCCTGAAAATCTGTTTCCCTGTCTTTTAAGGTGGGCAGAACAATGTCAACCTGCAGGGAGCTACTAAAAGAGCTAAAGTGAGTTGGGTTTTCTCCCAATGACAGAGAGACTGTTTAATGTGCAAAGGAAGAAAAAAAGAAAGGGAAGTGATGATAAAATAATTTAATTAATTTGAAATTGTTTCTTTTCCACTAGTTAACAAACATAATATATCAGAACACAGTGGCACACATGTGGCTTTTAGGCAGAGGAATTTAGATGTAAAGCCTGACTCAGCCCTTAATAATCTTATGACATTGGCAAGTTATTTAAGATCTTTAAGCCTAGATGTCTCATTTATAAAATGGGACCAACATAGAGATACTATGAGAATTTCTAGAAGATAGAATACAAACTAGTTGAAGGTCTAGGATAAGATAAGCCTTTGATCTGCTGTAGTTGTTATGATATTAGTATCAATGTTATTCACTAGTAGCATGGAACAGATGAAGGCTTTTGAGGGTTTCTTTTGAAGATAATTTATTTTGGTACAAATATCATAAGTTGGCAGAAGGTAAAGTTACATGATCTCAGTCTTCTGCCAGAACGATTTTATCAGTTTCCAAAGTAACCTGTACAATTCTTTTCCACATCCGCCACTGGAGGCTGCCCACGTAAAATTTGGCTTCTAAGTCTGGAAGTGATTGTCATCTTTGGAGAGAGCTCTTGCCAGCTGAATCAGAGATGCAGCATGCTGGTTACAAAACAAGAAAATTTGAATGTGGCAGCACAGAGCAGTAGAGGCGGCCAGCACCAGCAGGCTGAGTTCAGTCGCTTGGACTGGAAAGGAGGGAGTGTGGTCTGTGGCTGGACACAGTTAGCTGAGGGAGGCTTCTAGGCCAAGCGGGGTCAAGACTGAGGCCCAGACCTATGAGGAGGATCCTCATGGCATGGATGGCAGGAGGTGACCTAGGTGAACTAGTTTGCCTGCAATTTTCCAGGTATGAGAAGTGTGGTGCCCAGACATACCTCAGGAGAATCAGTTTACATACAAATTCCCAATATAGGATCAGCTTTGTTGTATAGACCTAGTGTTTGTTTCAGTGGTCTAAAATACAAAGCAATTGGTTAACAAAGTTTGCCAATTTCTAAAGTTCACTTGCTATCATTAGCATTGTTAATCGTACTACTATAACTAAGATACCATATCTGCCTAAATCACATGTTCTCCCCTGACTAATAATATCAGAAGGCATTTGAGAAATAACCCTTAACAAAGCCCTATACCAAAGAATAGAGGAGAGTGCCAAACGGAAAACAATATCTTACTCTCAATCAATAGAGAAGGCAAGAACTTGGGACATATACAAAACAAGAATCTCTGACACAGAAGAGATACCTAAAGAACAGACTCTTTACAGAGAGGTTCTGATAGCAGCGATATAGCTATCTGCTATTAAACTTTCACAAAAAGTAGATAGAAATAAAAATAAAGAGCTCTTTCAAAATAGAAAATGAAAAATGGAGGGACAAGATGCAATCTCTGGCCCCACCATACCCCCATCAGAACAAATGCTGGAGACAATAGCAGCATGGTAGAAATTGGAAGTCAGATACCTGAAATCTTTGAAACAATAACAGCTAAAGTAAAGAAAGAGCTGCAGAAGGGCATAGAAGAAATCAGAACAGAAATAATCCCCCAGGTAAGAAAAAGAAATGATAGTTATAATCAAAGAATTACTAAGCATTTCTAAAGAAGATACTGATAAAAAGTAGAGGAGAATTAGAAAAATGATGGAAACCTTGAATGAGCAATATAGAAAAGAAATAGAATACAGATTCAAAGACCTATATGGGCAATTAAAAACTCCATCAAAAGGCTGCAAGACCATTTGGATGAAAATGAAGTAGACTTGCCTACCTTAAGATACCACCTGCAGCTAATGAACAGGTGAGGAAAAGCCTCTTAAAAACAGTAGAGATCCAGGAAATCATAATTCAACAGCTTCAAGATGATTCAAAGTTAAACAATGTAAGACTGATAGGCATCAATGAGAAAGAAGGAACCAACACAAATGTGATGGTTTAGGTCTAGTTGTCCCCCAAAGCCTCATGTAGTCATTGGGTGGGGACTTCTAGAGTTTGAGACTTGATCCATGATCCCTGGGATTATGGGTGTAGCCTAAGGCGGAGAACCTGAATGTAATGTAAAGAGAGACAGAGAGACAGACTCGAGCTGTTGCTGCTGCTCTGCTACCCTGATTGATTGGCTGCCTCTGCCACCATTTTGCTGCTGTTCTGCCGCCATGAACTGGATGCTCTCCACCCTGCTCCACTCAGCCTTGGGCCAGCAGAATATGGACTGAAACCTCTATGAACTGTGAGCTAAATAAACCTTTCCTTCCTCATTTTGAGTGTCGGGTATTTGTCCCAGCAACGAGTAGAAAGTAACTAAGACAACAAATGACATGAAAAGAATATGGGCAGAAGTAGTAATAGAAAGCTTCCCAAATATGGGGAAACAATTCAGGTAACTGATGCATATAGAACTCCAAATAATATCAACCTAGTCAAATCTACACCCAGAAGTATAATAATCAAGATCCCAAAAATTGAGCACAAAACCAAAAGCTTCTAGAGGAAAGAAACAAATCATACTCAAAGGAAAACATATCAGAATAACAGCAGATTTCTCACAAAAACCAGCAAGTCAAGAAGAGCATAGAGCAAGGTATTCCAAGTCCTAGAAGAAAAAAAATTCAATCCATACTGGTATACCCTGCAAAACTCTCTCAAGCTTAATGGTGAAGTAAAATACTTCCATGACAAAGAAAAACTAAGGAATTTCATAACAACAGTCTTGTTTGCTCTTCTATCATTGCTGAGACAAATGCCCGACACCCAAAATGAAGGAAGGAAAGGTTTATTTAGCTCACAGTTACTAGAGGTTTCATTCCATACTTGGCCAGCTCCAAGGCCGAGTGGCACATGGCAGAGAGCAGCTGTTCATGGTGACAGAACAGCAACAAAATGGTGACAGACACAGCCAACCAATCAGGGCAGCAGAGTAGCAGCGCGAGTCTGTCTCTCTGTCTCTCTTTAAATTACATCAGGCTCTCTGCCTTAGCCTGTCTGCCAGGCCACACCTATAATTCCCAGCAGTACTCAAACCCATAATCTCATCAGTACTAAAACACATAATCCCAGTGGATCATGGATCAAGTCTCAAACTCTAGAAGTCCCCACCCCATGACTGCATGAGACTTTGGGGGGACAATTAGACATAAAGACATAAACCATAACAATAACCAAATGAACCCTACACAGAAGAATAAAACATCCTAGGAAGGGATCAAAATGACAACTCCAAGAATTATAACAGAAAGAACCTGCCAAATAAGGTAAACAATTAAACATAGGAAAATTAGGGAGCCAGCAGTAGGGGAATAACATAAGAAACATAAGCCAATACATATTAATTATAACCATCAAAGTAAATGGACTCAATTCACCAATTAAAAGAAATGGACTGCCAGAATGAATCAAGAAACAAAATCCAAGGGGTCAAGAGATAGCTCAGTGGAATAAGTGCTTGCCTGGCAAGTGCAAGGTCCTGAGTTCAATCCCTGGTACCGCCAAAGAAAAAAAAGAAAGAAAGGAACAAAATCCAACAATATGTTGTACACAAGAAATGCATTTAAAACAAAAAGAAATTGACAGGTTGAGAGTAAAAAGCGGGAAAACAATACTACATGCTCCAGGAACTCAGAAAAAAAGCAGAGATAGCGATCTTGTTTGTAGGCAACCTGAACTTCAAACGAAGAATGACTAAATGAGATAAAATATCACTACACACTGGTTAGGGGAAAAACTTCAAGAGGAAGAGATAAAAGTCATAAATATCTGTGCACCAAATATGGGAACACACAATTATATAAAACAAATTTTAAAGGACATGAAAAATCCCATAACGAATAACACAATCTTAACACACAATCTTAACACTCCCATATCTCAAAAAGACAGGTCAAATATGCAAAAAATTAGCAAAGAGGAAGCCGAATTAAACCAAACCTCTAAACAAACACACTTAGTGGATATTTATAGTGTTCTACCCAGTAATATCTTAATGCACATTCTTTTCAGCTGCTCATGGGATATTCTATAAAATATAATACATACTAGTGCGTATATCATACTTAAGCAAATTCAAGAAAACAGAAATTATGCATATTATCTGAGCACAATGCAATCAAATTGGAAATTAATGACAAAAGAAACTGCAAAAATCCTATAAACACATGGAAATTAAATAACACCTGCCTTGGCAACCAACGGGTTATAGATGAAAACAAGAAATTAAAAAGCATCTATAATCCAACAAATACTCAAACATAACTTACTATCATTTGTGAGGTGTAATGGAAACAATTTTCAAAGGGAAATTTATAGAGGTAAACTCATATATTCAGAAAACAGAGAAAGAAAAAATATATACTTTAAGGTACACCTCAAGATTCTAACAAAATGCCGGGCGTGGTGGCACACGCTTGTAATCCCAGCACTCGGGAGGCTGAGGCAGGAGGATTGGTGCGAGTTCGAGACCAGCCTGGGCTACAAAAGTGAGCTCAGGACCAGCCTCAACTGCACAGCGAGACCCTGTCTCAAAAAGACAAAAAAAAAAAAAAAAAAAAGATTCTAACAAAAGAAGACTAGACCAAGCCCAAAACCCAAAGATGAGAGAAAATCCTTAAGATTACAGAAGAAATCAATGCAATTGCAACAAAAAAAATAATACAGAGAGTTAATGATTCAGAGAACTGTTTTCTTTTTAAAAGATTAAAGAAAAAAATAATAAATAAAATTTTAAAAAAAAAGATTAAATAAAATTGATAAATCTCTAGCTATCTTCATCAAAAAGGTGAAGGGAAAAAAACTCAAATTCAAGAAATACAGAATGAAAAGCATAAAATTATTACATCATTCCTATTCAATATAGTTCTGGAAACATTAGCCAGAGCCATCAGGTAACAGAGAAAAAAGAATAAGAATAGACAAAGAGGAAGTTAAACTCTCATTATTCATGGACAACATAATACTCTATGTGGAAGACCCCCCAAAAAAGCCACCAAGAGCCTCCTAAAATTAATAAACAAACTCAGGAGTGTAACAATATAAAAGTCAAAACCCAAAAATCAATAGCATTCTCTTGCACAGACAAAAATTCACTCAGAGAGAAATTTGAGAAACTATACTTTTCACAACAGCATCCCAAACAAACAAACAAAGAAAATGAAATATGTAGGAAGTAATCTAACAAAGGAAGTGAAAGATCCATACAATGAAAATTACACTATTCTGAAAAGAGAGATCAAGGAGGATTTCAGCCTTACTCCTGGATAGGAAGACCTACATTGTGAAAATGACCATACTCCCAAAATTGTTGCCCAGCTTTCATGCAATCTCTACCAATATATCATCATCATATCTCACAGAGCTAGAGAAAATATTCCTAAAATTTATTTGGAATCAGAAAAGATCTAGAATAGCGATGGCAATCCTGACCAATAAAGGCAAGGCGGGAGGCATTAGGATACCGGGCTTGAAATTATACTGCAAAGTTTCTGTGATAAAATTGGCCTAGTACTGGCAACAAAACAGACCTGAGGATCAATCGAACACATTGGAAGATGCAGCTACAGCTACAAACACACTCAGCCACCTTATATTTGACAAAGGCGCCAAACATGTTCACTGGAAGAACGATAGCCTCTTTAACAAATGGAGCTGGAAAAACTGGCTCTCCACATGCTGAAAACTTAAACTAGATCCAGGTCTATCACCGTGCACTAAACTAAAGTCAAAATGGATTAAATATGTAAGCGACAAAATGGAAACACTAAATTTACTGGAATAGAAAGTAGATAGGGGAAAGAAAAAGAAAGCAGGTGGAAATCTTGAGGACATAGGAGGAGGCAGAGAGTTCATGAACAAAAATCAAACTGCATCGGAAATACTTCAAAGAATCAACAACTAGGATCAAAACTTGTTGAGAAGTTCCTGCATGTTAAAAAAAATCGCTAACAGAGTGAAAAGATGACCCACAAATTGGAAAAAAAAAAAAATTTAACCAACAATTACTCAGACAAAAGACTTCTGTGTAGAATACATAAAGAACATCAACAACAATCAGGCCAATAAAATAAGAAAATTCCTAAACCCTTTCAGTACCAAGGTGAGCATAACGTTACTCTTGGCACTCAACCACTGGGAAATTCCTGAACCAAGAGCCTATTTAACTCTGGTAAAATGTGGGCCTTGATTATCTTTTTCTTTGTAAAGAGATACAAATGCATATAGATTCAACTTAGTTATTCAAGCTAATAAAAGAGATTTATGTGAGCTATGCAAACTGGCTAACAAACATGCATCTGATAAAATCAAGGTTTTCCTTGAATTATCCTTTCAAAACAATCAAGAATTGTTCTCCACCAGTTACTTCTGAAGGCAGCAGTAGAGAGGAAAGTGTCAGTTCCGTCTGATTTCCTTGCACTTAAAATATCCAGGAATATGGGGCTGAGGAAAGGGAAAAGGTGACTGTGGATGATCTGCTGATCCAGAGTCTCAAAAATGGTGCTTAGGGTGAGGGGTCGGAAATTTCTCCTCTCCAGCCTGACCTTGTTATTTCCCGCATGTGTGGTACTGAGTTAGCGGCAGCTCCTCTCTCAAGATGAATGTAGATTTCAAAGGGTTCTGAATGAATTCAGCACTGGTTCTAATTTTTTTGAGGTGATCACTAATCTAGGACCCTCAAATTTACAAATGAAGAATTTATTCATACCATTCTCGTACAAATCTACTTCGTTTCACACAGAAAAGTTTCTTTCCATATCTGAAGATATCATTCTCCTTTTCTAATGTATTTGGTATAGGATATACAGGGTCTATATGATATCACTACGTAGATCTATTTTCAGCCTCCCAAGTGCTGGAATTACAGGCATGTGCCACTCTGTCTGGACTCAGTCACTTTCTCAGCATGCCTTGGGGGTGGGACTGGCAAGACACAAGATTGAACCCCAGGCTCTGCACTCTGCCTAGGTAGGTGCTTTAGTCCCCTGAGCTATCTTGCTGGCCCTGGAGATATCATTCTTGCAAATACTTTCTTTGCCAGACCTTGGGCTGGCACATAACATGAAGTATTTCACTGAATGCCCGTAACATAAGCACATTTGCCATCCGATACATGGAGCTAACCTTATTCTTTCGAGGAGTAACCTGCTATGTATTCTCTGGTTTGCAAAGGGCAGAAACCTGGCAGGGAGGCTGACCACAAAGCTGTGTTTGACCCCAGACATAGATTTCTTTTGTAAACATTTGTGAACAACTGAACGAGGATACAGAGTTTGTCTCAAGGAGAAGAGCATAATCTAGAAGTAGGAACGTATCATATGATGTCAAAAAAGAGGCGGAACATACAGCACTAACCAGCACTTTGTGTCTTTTAAGAGAAGGGAAACATGGGAGGCTCTCTTTAGTGACAGGCAGTAAAGCCAAGCCACAGAACCCCTAATCCGCAAATAGAGATGTTAAGCAGGACACGCTGTGAGCATCGGAAGCATAGAGCTTTCAGTAAGGGCAGCCTGTGCACATACTGATTTTCTAACAACTCTTTATTAAGGGAAGCAGTGATGCTCTATGAGGGTTGACCCAGGACTAAGTAAGGAAGGACTCTGTTAAGGGGATGGCACAGGGTGCTGGGAGGCCGTGAAGGACCTACGAGGGTGAGGAGAGGATGGAGAGGACCCAACCATCCCTCATGTCCTCACAAAGCTTGCTGGCTCAGGCCGTGTGACCTGCAACCAAGCTAGTTCTTCACGTCCAGTTCCAAGCCTCATAGAAGGATTAATACCAGGTAGAGAAAGGATGAGAAAGGGAAAGAAAGAAAGAAAGAAAGAAAGAAAGAAAGAAAGAAAGAAAGAAAGAAAGAAAGGAAGGAAGAAGGAAAGGGGGAAAACATTAAAGGCATTGCCCATAGAGGTTTGAGGAATTTGTGTGAAATTTTCTTACTTATAAATGTCAATTTTAAGAAGTATGTGTAAAAAAACTGGTAAAATCTAAGATCTGCGGCCTTCTTCATTATATTCTGCTGACGTGAATTTCTTGGTCTTCACAGCATACTGCAGAGGCAAGCCGTGGGAAGCTGCATAAAGAAGCATGAGACTTCTTTGCTGCGTGCGTCTGTCGCTCCTTGGGAGCCCACATTAGCTGAGAGTCACAAGCTTTAGGAAAGCTGACAGGACTGCGAAGCGCCTGCCTCCCCTTGTTATACCTACGCTGCTCTGTGCTCGTTTTCTCCGACAGCTCTCCAGGCTAAGTCAGGCCAGAACAACCTGCGGGGTCAGCCCACCCCAGGTTGCAATTGAGGTCCCAGGGACACGTCCCTGCATCTCCGAGGTTCCCCCAAATTTCTGTATTTCCTCCGTCTTCCAAAGAGTTGCCTTTTCCCCCTATATCTCAAAGTTAACAAGTTTTCCACCTTAAAATCTTTTTAAGCTCATGATCTAGCCCATCAAAAGAGTCAAATATTAATTTCAGAGTCCAATTTTCACTTAAATTTACCACATTGCAGAGTTGTTTAAAGTACTACAATTCACTACATCCTACTGTTCAGTCCTCTTGGGACACAATTCACTTTTGCCCTCCTGATATCGGCAAGTCCCAGCACCTCATACTTAACATGCTATTCCATACTTCATAGTGATAACGCTTAGTGATAGTGACCCATTTCACAGGTAGAGAAAAAGTGAATGATGTGACCCCTGTAATTTTTTTTTTTTAAATAAGAAGTTATAGTAAAGTGGCTGGATATTTTCCAACAGAAAAGCCATTACTTGATGACTTTCAAGTAGCTACTAAATATAGTAACAATAGAAGATAAGCAAGAGGAAACCCTGGGCAACAGACACATTTTTAGTACTGAATGTGGAAAAATTCTAACATAGCCAAATGGTACTCTAGGCTGGATATAGGATGCCAAGCCCCCATTCTTTCTCTGTGATTTATGATCCTTAAATACCCAGTAAATGCCTACTTGAGCATTGCTTTTTTCTGACTCATTCAATGTAATTTCCCCTTCCTTTCCTCAATTTCTTACCTCAAAAGATGTGCCTCTATTATAACACTGCAAAGCTTCCATAAAAGACAGCCAGATTTCCTAGGAAATAAGCTCTGTGTCTGGGGTACTTACAAGAGGTGTGTGTAGCTTGAAAGAGAGAGAGAGACTAGAAAAGCACTGTTCACATAACCTCAGAACCCAAATGTTGAAAATGCCCCAATACATGAATATTACATTTCTTTAGAATATTTATACTGTGGAGGGAGTTGTGGTCACACCTTTATGAATCTCATTTTACACAGCTTTTGTGTAACATAATCATTTTCAGAACGTTTCTATTCAAATCAAACTCAACTGATGACAAAAATCATGTGTGCATCCTTATGTTCTAAAAGGAGACATTAAGACTGGAAAATACTCTTACAACTTAGCTGGCAAACAGCAGTGAACAAGGGAAACGAAAGAAGCTTGATGTGTTACTAATCAGCATTCATGTTTGCTTTTTGTAGTTGTTTTTGTCCTGCTCGGCCTGCCCTGAGGGCAGCACTGGTGTGGCCTGTGGTGCCCAGAATTGAACTGTGATCCTCTAAGGCTGCCTAAGCTTGCCTAAGCAGGAGCTTTAGACCACCGGCCCCTCTCACCAGCCCCAGCATTCATGTTTTCTAAAGTTCATCTTTTTAATCTGAATAACCTAGCCATGTAAGAGGTCGTAGGATGTCACTCCTTAGCTTCTCCTTCCATCACTGTTGCTTCCCCTAATTCTCTTTCATATCTGTGTGAAAATCTCAGCCACCTATTTGGCATCATGAAATTCATTTTCCCGTGAAGCTCTTAGGATGATACAAGTTCCTACTTCACACCCAATTTTGAAGATTCCTTTATTACATGATAAAATAAATATTTATATGAAATGCAAAGAGAGAAACAAAGAAGGAAAGGAAGGAAGGAAGCAAGAGAGAAAAAAGAAAGAAAGAAAGAAAGGAAGAAAGAAAGAAAGAAAGAAAGAAAGAAAGCTAGTAGAACCTCTATGGAAATCATATGAAGAGCCCTCAAAAAATTAAAACTAGCATTTCCATTTGGATCAGATATTCTCCTTCTAGGTGTCTCTAAGAAGAATTACTCATATTACAGTGATAAATTTGTACCAATAATTATAGCAGCGCAACTCATAATACTTCAGTCTTGGAAAGAGTCCATATACCCATTTAATGGCAAATAAATGAATACATAAATAAATAAAAGAAATACTTAGAACAGTTTCTTAGAACAGTGTCTCTCCTTAGTGCCTTTTAGAAGTGTGATTTTTCTCTTAAATTTCTTTAGACTTTCAATTTGTTCAGGGCTGGTTTATAGTGGGCTTTGTTTCACAGTCTACAAGGCAAACAAGCAAGGACAGAAACCAGAAAAAGTAACCATTGAAAACTGATCTTGAGAAGCAAGCACAGGAATGTCTCCAACCTTTCGTTGCCTTTTGTCTCTGGCAGTGGCTGAAGAGATGGACTATGACTCTATTTACTGGCCTTTTCATCTACATAGTTTAGCAAAGTGTCCATCTTGAAAAAAAAAATTAGCTTAAGCAAATACATAAAAAGCTGAGTCACAGCCGCTCGAATTCTGTCACAACAGGTGTCCCTAGGTGGGCAGCAGCTCGCAGAGGTGAAGCTTCAGGCTGGCCCCACGTGGGCATAGTCTGTGAGCTGAGCAACTGTGTCCATCTGCATGAGTGTTACGCCCGCTGCCACCCGCAAACAGGTGTCAGGAGGTGCCTCATCAGTGCAGCTGCGCAGCTCATGGTTCTAGGGTCCAGGGTGAAGGGACGGCAGATGTGCTCTGTAGCAAGATCTCTCTTCTGTAGCGTGAGGATGGCCACCTTCACCCTGGGTCCTCACACAGCCTTTTACAGACACTGGTTGGGTCCGGCCTCCACCCTTCCCTGGTGTGCTGTGGACTGTGTGCTTTAGAAACTTACTGCACGCAGCAACAGTGCTGGGAGGTGAGGTGCAGTGGGAGGTGGTAAGGCTGTCGGGGCGCCACCTTGTCCACAGGTGAACACTGCTCTACACAGGCTTGAGGCGCCAGGCTCTCTCTTGTTCTCCTACCATGGAGAGCACACATGGCGTTCAGCCCTGTTTTGCCCTGCTTCCTTGCATCATCTGAGGAAGCAGCAGGAAGTCCTCACTTGGTGCCCAGATACCCATCTTGGATCTCAAAGCTTCTAGAAATGTAATTAAGCTTCTGCTCACTATGAGTTTCCCCACCTGTGCAATTCCATTATGGCAACAGAATGCAGACTAAGGCACACACTTGTAACTGGTGCATGGTGCGGAGAGGAGCACAAGACATTCAGTCCACAGCAACGCCCTAATGATGGGGGGCAGCAGGTCACCCAGAAACAATCACCTATACCTCACAGCATCTCCACAGTCACATCCACAAGAGAACGATTCTTTTCGTTGCAGCCCACTTAGCACGTTATCCAAGTTCTTATTTCTATGTGGAAGGGCAGGGCTGGGTAAAATCCGAGAGTTATCCTTTAAATATATGCTGCATTCAATCTTTACCTGTGAGCTTCCAGGCTTATTCCTTTCTGTTCTCTCTTGGTCTAAATAAACTCTACATTCAGGTAAAGGGAATACAAGGGAAGGGCACAGTGGTCATATGCGGACCAGAGATTCCATCCGTGGGGTGTCTGCTCCCTGGGAAGTCACATAGAAAGAAGCCACCACGGAAGCAGGACACACAGGGGTCCACAGCGGGCCTGCTGGCTCAGCCCCAGCCCCATTGAGAGCAGCTTCTTCAGAGCAACTTCTGAACGTTCATGGAGTACTAATCTAATAGGTCAAAAAGCGTTCACCTGTGTGGACGCCGTGTCACCATTCTTCAGTTATCTCCACATCCTTCCTCTTGTGGTCTTTCTGCTACACTACCATGAGCATATTCCCTGAATCTTTGGTGGCTGAATTCTGCTCTCCTCCAAACCAAAAATGTATATTGCAGTTCTACAGCCTGGTACTTAGAATGTAACGCTTATTTGGAGAGAGGTAATGCAGTCATTAGAATGGGTTTCAATCCAAACTAATTAGTGCCCTTGAGCAAAGGGAAAATTAAGACAGGAGAGATAGGGAGTATGGAGCGTGAGAGGAAGTGACCGACACAGAGACAGGGCCATGGGAAGACTGCAGTTGGGCTGCCTTAAAACAAGGCACTTAGGGACCGGAGAGATAGCTCAGCGGCAGAAGCTCCTGCCTGGCAAGTGCAGTGTCCTGGGTTCAATCCCCCATACCAAAAAAAGAAAGAAGAGGAACTTGTACAGGCTGGGAGAGAAATGTAGAGCAGGCCCTCCTGGGCACCTTTAGAAGGGAATGACCTGCTGGTGTCTTAGTTTCAGATTCCAAAACCATGGGCCAGCAGATGGTTAAAATACCCAGACTGTGGCTCTTTGGTGAACGAGAAGGAGTGACTCATGTTCTTATTGATGCTGGATAGCAGCGATCCTGCTTTGTGCATGCCCACTGATAATCTGAGACCTTGACAATTGATCAGATCAAGGAATTCCAAGTCTTAGCGGAGGGAAGATTGGGCAGCAATCGATGGACACTTCAGAGATTTGCCCCACGCACACTGAGATGTGGCGAGGGATGGTATAAAGACAAAACCCTAATGGTGACAAAATCATAGAAATGGAGAACAAATCAGTGGTTGCTAGGGTTTAGAGAAGGCAAGGGTGTGACTGCAGAGAGAGCCCTGTGCAGCTTTCTAGCAGAAGCAGAACCCTTCTACTTGCTGCGGCGGTTACATAAAGCTCAATGAGGGATAAAACCATTCAACTCTATTTTCTTTTTCTCTCCCCTACCCATCCCGTTCCTCCTCCTTAAGAAAATTAAGATGTATTACGTGCACATACCAAGGACGCATAATAGCTGCAGTCAGTATGTTCTGCAACCTTGCACAAGTGAATCAACCATTCAACTACATGCAGGCATACGTGCACAGGAGTGCATTCAAAATCGGGTGAGATCCACGCGCCAGCTGCAGTCAGTCACGGTGTGCGTCTCACGTCATTCTCCTCACAGCGACGCTGTACTGCAGCGGTGGAAGATGTCAGTTACTGTGGGGGAAGCTGGGTGAGGATCGTGCAGTTGCTCTCTGAACTATCTTTGCAATTTTTTATAAGTCTGCTATTTTTTCAAGATTAAAAAAATGTTTTATGAGAAGGAGAATTTGGCTGATAATCTGAAGATAGAGGTCTCAGGTCTGTAGCTTGTGCCACCCATGTGACTTCAGCACTTGAACTCAATGGCCCATGTTTAATCATTTGTTAAATTAATGTGATAGTTCAGAAGGTGAATATTTTAATAATCATATAATTTTGAAAACTATTTCAAGGCTATCAAGAGTAAAACATTTAATAAGTACAGTAGAACTTGTTAGAGCTTTAGGCCTTCATTTAATATTGATTAAACCACCTTTAATAATTTCTAATCTGACTAGAATCCTCTTAGTGAGTTGAAAATAATATGAAAATTTATACTTTTCGGAATTTTGATAAACACGCTCCAAAGTGACATGTATGCTTCACCAGTTGTCAGCTGCTACAATTACCAGGTTCCTCTGATCTCTAATTCTGTACCAGCATCTTTTTCATTTCAGGAGAAAGAAGTTCATCAGATGTAATAATTGATTCTGAGAAGTGGTTCCAGACGAGTCGTTAGTGTCTTCTAAGTTCCTTCCTGGTGTTTCCTGAGCGATGTAATCAACTGTGATGCTGTTCAGTAAAATGTTCAGGAAATATTCATATATTCTGTTTTCAAGATTTATTTTTAAAGTGATGGTACTTGAAATACAGTGGTAACTGAATAAACAAGCTACAGAGCAGGATTATGGGTGCTCCAGTTTCTGTGTGAAATATATGTGTGTGGGCACAGTGCATTGCATTTATTTTAATATATGCATGAGGAGAATATGAGAAAATAGACACCACTGTCAATAATAGTTCTGTCTGAAGGATTGAGGTGGTAGGAGACTCATTATCTAAGGAATATGTTCCCATAATATTTCATCAGTAAAACTTAAAGTGATATGTGATGCCCTCCCAATCATCCTAACCAATTATATATATATATATATACACACATATACTTATATATGTATATATATACATATATTTATATATATGTATATATATATATATATATCCCACTCTACATCATCATACACCACACACACACACACACACACACACACACACATGCAAGTATGCACTGTCAGATCCCTATAGCTGCAGTAATGATGCAGAGTAAGGCTTAGGTTACAAGAACTTTTTGCATCTTGCATTCTAACCCAGCCTAACACAGCCATACACCTCAGTCTCAGTGACCCACTATATCCTTCCCTAGTCCTTTGACTCTTCCTTGGCTGGTCCCAGAGCCCTCAGCATCATTACACTGACCTCAGGCTCACCTCTTGTATGAAGAATGTAGCATCTTCAAGTCATCTTTGTGCTTGAACCACTTATCTCTTCTGGCACGGAAACTTCTCTGGAAATTCTCCTTCTGGCACAAACCTTATCCTAGAGCCCATCTGCTCCATCCGTGATAGCTGGGACAAAGAATGCCTGGCTTAGCAGCACTAGGATAGCATGAGAAAGGGGGAGCCTGACAGGATGGATAATGCTTACTCTTGGGCTGAGCATAAGCAATGCACGGTGGTGTCATTTAAATGAAAGAAATTACAGACACAAAGAAGAAAGAGTAGGACATTGTAGTCTCATAGGCTTTTGTGCATTCTGCCTCAAAACACAGGCATTTAAGTCTAAGAAGTTAAAGGAGACCTAGGGCTCTCCATGGGTGAAGGAAAGAGAGAGACAGCATACATAATGGCTTCAATTTCCCAAAGAGCCATGGAGGAGTGGGTGCTATCCTTGCAGATAAAGCTTGGTGGCAGGGACCTGAGAGAAGGCCTCACATCCAAAGCCTTCAGTGATCGTGGCATGCTGAGAAGTTTATTTTTTCAGAACTCCTTGTGTAAGAAAAATGATAAGTTTGTTGATAGTCTGGGATTCCTCCATCTGGAGCCCTCCCTGGCATATATAACAGAATTGAGCCAAAGATAAGATACAGTCCTGGAAAAATTTCCAACCCTGGCCCCTTTCTGGGAGAAACCAAGAATGTGTTCTTAAATTATCAGCAATATTGTGGTATGGGTACCACAGCTCTGGACAATTTATGAACCATAAACTTGAACTCTAGTGAGAAAGCCTCTCATTCCTTCTTTCCCTTGGAAATTTCGTATATGCACACAGGCCCAAGTTTGGCAGCCTCAGGGACTTCAAGATCCCACTTTAAGAATTTAGCTAGATTTCCTTGAAGAAGCTTAAAGGTCAGTGAACAGATAGGAAGTTGTTTGTAGGGAATTTAGAATACCTGCAAAAATATGGCGGAGATAAAAAGAAGAAAAGTTAATAACAAAGTGAAAGCCAAAATTAATAGGTTTAGTAAAATAGTAAAATCTCCTTGGACCAGAATTTAAATAGAAAATTCATCTTGTAAAGCTGAATGGTCCTCAAAGGAACAATATGAAGACCCCAAGAGTTGGGGGCAGAAGATAAAAAAAAATGAAAGGCTGGAAAGAAGCTGAGTTAATTATGTAAACATCCAAAGTACAAATTAAAATTACAAGAAAAAATGTGGTCAGCTTTCCCAAGAGAGCTTAGGCAGACAGCAGGTAATTGCGTTAAAATGAGAAAAATCAAAGCTAGAAATGAGATGCAAATTGTAAGCCACAAACAAAGACATGTACAAAGTTTTAAAAATATACATGGGCTGAAAGACTATTATGCAAATATTGGCTTTCAGATTGCTTTTTAATACACTGTGAGCAATCTCTCTTAAGCTGTCACTGGAGAGCTAGTGGTCAGCTAGTAGCCAACAAGAATGATAGCGCTGAAAAGCATCATCATTATCATCATTATCATTATCACCATCACCACTGTGCCACAGGCATGGATCATGGGCCCTATGTATGAAACTGATGTTCAGCCATTCATTTTCTCAACAGTAATTATCAAAACCTTTTAAATTAGCAAAATCATAAATTAAGAACATCTCAAATTAACACGGTAGCAGATAACATCTTCAACTAACAATTAACAAATTAATGAAACTATATAAAGGACTGGAGATATATATAAGATTGTCATATTCGTTCTGTTATCAATGTGTCTTCCTGTCCAATGCCCACTCACCTATCCTATTAAGAGAATCCCTTACATGATAGACGAGGTAAGTCTGGAGCCACCAGAGTCAACTGGGCCCCATAAAAGATAACAAGCTAAGAGTGAAAGCAACAAGAGGCAAAAATTATCATAAGGATAAAGCCTTAGCCTGGGAACAGAGCTATGGTGAAATCACTCACCTTTATTTCCAGACTTCCTTATGATGTGAGCCACTGACTTTCTCTTCTGGCATAAGTTGGTGTAAATTGTAGTTGTGAGTTGTAACCCAGTCTCCTGGCTAGAAGAGTTTCCTATGTGTGTATTTCACCTTGCAAAGATATATGCAAGACATATACATACATATATATATATATATATATATATATATATATATATATATATATGACATAAGAGATCCTTGTCCTCATGAAGCCCAGAGCCTTACTGAGGGCTGGGATGAGCAACTAATGGCAAATGTATGGAGTCTTACATGGAGAAGCTCCAGGTCAAGTTTTAACAAGAGGCACATCACACTATGTCTGAGAGGTCAAGGACTATTCCCTAATGTTGCGGCACTCATTCTCAGCTTGGAAAGGTGAATAGGAGTTCATCAAGTTTCAATAGATGATATTGAGAAAAGAAACTTGTTATACAGATTAAAAAAAAAAAAAACCCTCGAACAAAAATCCTTACTCCCTAAAATCTACAAAAGGCATTAATAGAATGGGTGAGCAGTACCAAAAGTGTGAGGTCTTGGATCCACATTACGTAGAAATCAGGCATCTATAGATTAAGTAAACACTTGAGAAAGACAACAGTATCTTGGTTCACAAATTTAATTTGCTCCATGATTTTGGAAAAGGTGGCCACGTTTGGGGTTGAGGAGATAACTCAGTAGAATAAGCGCTTTCCTGACAAGCACAAGATCCTGAGTTCAAAACCTCATACCGCCGGAAAAAAAAAAAAAGATGGTTACATTTGTGTTTGTGCTGGAAAGATGGCATGGGGCAAGGTTGTATTTGATACCTGATGTATACTTTGTATCATGGTTTGAGTTTTTTGAAAGCAATAATATAATATAGGACATGCTTTATAATATTATTTTATAATGAATCACATAAGAATCATAAGCAACAAATGCAGGGAATCTGTCAATACACTAAATATTAAAGAATCCAGCTGAGGGTCTGGATCTTAACATCCTGCCTCAGTCCAGACGAAAACCTAGAGCTCCTAACAGTGCCTCCCACATGTCCCACTAGAGGCCTAAAGCCCAAGACAAAGTCCCATGCATGTCTGCTTTGTGGATCTATTCTAGAAAGGCCCAAAGGTCAGTGGTAAAATCTAGGAGGTCTCTGTCATCAGGAGGAAGGCTCTGTGCTAGCAAGATGAGGGATCTAAACTGGAGCTAGGAAGCAATGCCCAAGTAAGCACCAGAGTTCCCCTAAAGTTACCTCAGCCATCCTCAGCTACAGTGAGGTCCCAAGCTTCTCCAGTGATGAGGAAAACTGAGTTCCCATCAGGAAAGCCAATGCCACAAGCTTCTCCGTGAAGCTGAGCGTGCGCCATCTTCCCCTCTGGAACCAGGAAGTGATACTCAAGGTGAGGACCAGAGCGCCTCCAAAGTTCATTGGGAAAGCCACCATGACAGGGTCCTCCAGCAGAACAGCCCAAGAGAACTAGCTGCTTCTCCAAACAGCATCCCTGACTGCATTTTGGCAGCTTCTGCTCTGCCTTTCTGTTGCTGGCAACAAACTTCAGGTGGGCCTCCCACACCCAGCATGTGCTAGTTTAATACAGCCAGGCATAATAAGTTGACCACCAATCATAAATCTACTGCAATTTGCAAACAAAACCAAAATTCTGCCAGATGCTTTTGTTTGTGAATCAAATTGTTTGCAACAAAAGCATTGATGAACCAAGGCATCTCTGTATTAACTTACGTAAACAATGACAAATCAATGCAAGGAGATGGGCAAAGCATAGACATTGTCTCGGATATACAGTGCCAGCAGTCATTCCAGTGTTGACCACTGTTATGCCATGTACTTAGATGTTCCCCCCAAATGTTACTTAAAGGTGGGACCTTTTCAGAGATACCTGGATCTAGAGTATGTGACAATGGGATACAGGGTGTGTGATTACCAAATTAGCCTATTGACTGCTTCTGGCATCCAGGGGACCCCACCTGGGTATGAGGGTTACCTGCCCTAGGGGCCAGTAGCCTGGATAAAATGTGAGGGACTGAAGGATGGCTAGTCTCATTGCTTGTAGTCTGAGGCTTGAGGCTCGCTTCCTGGCTTCCTGCTCCCTTCTGCCTGCCACAGGCTGTTTCTCCTCTGTCATGCCGCTCTGCCATTCCACCTTACCTTGAGCCAGTCAACTATGAATTGAAACTTCTATCAACTGTAAGCCAACTAACCTTTTCCTTTCACTGTGAATGCTAGGTAATTTTGTCCTGGCAACAAGAAAAGTACCTAAGAGGGCTACTGACAGTAAAGTATAGGGACAGTGCAGACAGATGGCAGGGTGATATTCTGCTGAAGTAGTAGGATCTGAGGGCTGAAAATTACCTTGGTGGTCTCAGGAAAGTCCCACAAGCTTGTATGTATCACTGTTTTAAATCTAAAATACGATGGAGTTATAGCCGCATGAACTCGAAGAGCTCTCATCCTAATTCAGTTCCGTGCTGTCTCCAGTCTAGTTTGTCAAGGCAGGATTTTGACATGTGAACGTGTCATTCAGTCACTTACCAACAGCTTACAATCTCAGTTATATATTTCACTGAGGCCTTTACCTTAATTATTCTCCACTAGAATAATTAGAATTGTAACTTATCTAGAGCACTTGAGTTTTAAAGCATGACAGAAGCTAAACATCCACGTGTCCCATTGTATAAAACCTTAGCAGAATGTGATGCTTTTCAAAATCAAACAGCACTTCCAAGCTGTTGACAGCGATATGTCTGGCTTTCAAAATGAAGTGACATTAAATTAAATGCATGAAGTAGAATAAAACAATGGCTCCAAAGCACATGGAACAAGGGGCCACCGTTCTCAGTGAAGTGTCTTTGGGAGGCAAACATGAGCCTCTGCTGCATAAAAGCTATTTTGACAATGCTTTTGTGAGTTGCTTTTTAAAACATTACTCATTCACTTGACTACCTTTAATACTAGTGCAATCTGTCTTCGGATGATTTTTAAAAATAAGGAAAAGTCACTCACTCAAAGTTGTATAATTAAGGTGGGAAATCACAGTGCAGAATTCCACTTTGATCTGAATTATAACACAGCGAGCTTTGTTTCCCTATGTGTAAAAGTTTGGGATAATAACAAAATCATAAAAATAAACCACCTTCCTTTTTTGTTTTTATTTTTTTATACAGCATGAAGTAACCTTTATTAAATAACTAGGAAGCTTTTAAGCCCATCAAATTGACATAGTGAACATGGTATATTTTATATTAAAAATTCAAAATGTTCACTGTATATTTTAATCTGTAGAAACTACAAATATAATTTATATTATTTTATATGTATGTGGAAAAGAAAATCAGACATCCTATGGAATTGGAATCACAGCACAATAATTCAACTGTAACACACCAAATACTTTCATTTTAACACCTTTTTGCAATGCAGTTTTGCTTGACATAAGTAGTACCACCTTCTAAGGGGACTGCTCAAGTACATAGTCTAGAGTGATATACACATAGATAAATTTCTAACTACTCAGTGCACAACATATATTGTATATGGCATTAGAATTGGGTCCACTCCTCTTTGTTGAGGCTTGAATGTATGTGTCTTTCCATAGGTTCTTGAAATGATGGTGATAAAAGATAAAGCTTCTGCGAACCGCTTGGACCATGAGGGCTCAGCCCTTAGAGATGGGGTCTGTGTCCTTACAAAAGGGCAGCAGGGAGTGTGTTGCCTCTCCATTCTGTTCCTTTTGTCATGCGAGTGCACAGTAAAACATTGCCTTGTTGGAAGCAGAGTTATTCCGTGTCAAATGCCAGATGCGCTTGTGCCTTGTCTTGGATTTCCGACCACCAAAACTATGAGAAAAAAATTTCTGTTGTTTATAAATCACCCAGTCTTAGGCATTTTATTATAGCAGCACAAATGAACCCAAACACCCTCCAGTTATTCACTGAGAATTTATCTTTCCAAAATGCTTCAAAGCTTCTAGCATGAGCTATGCCCACACAACAGCCACTCAAAGGATAGGGATGGCCATAAGTAATGAAGCAAGGTCCCTCAAGAGAGGCCATCTGGCCACAGACAGAGATAATGGGGTAAAATTCAAGAGCACAGTGCTGGGCCTTTCAGGAAATGAAAATTTCTGAGCATTTTGAAAAATTAATGAAATTTGGCATGGTTTGTGCCATTAATTATACCTTTAACCAGATGCTGAAACATCCTGAGACCAAAATTGAGACTGGGCATCATAGCACATGCCTGGAATCCCAGCTCTTGGGAGACTGTAAGCAGGCGGATCACTATGAACCCATTTTGTAGTGAGACCCTGAACACGCTGTAGATCCTTCCCTACAAAAGCACAAAAAGTAAAATAATTATACCTTTAACCAATTAAAAATATTCACATCATCCATTTGCTCACATTCTGTTTTCATTGTTGAGGGAAAGATATTTTGTCAATTTAAGTCACTGTAAAAACCCAGTGAAATTCACTAGTTTTCAGTGTTTTAAAATGTGATAGAAATAATTCATTTTAGTATTCTGACTTTACCAACATAAGAGATATTCAAAACAAAAATGAGAACAAAAAAATTTCCAGAATGATATTAGATGCTCAAAATACTTGGGGAAAAAACTAATAATATACACCTCATTTTTTTAAATTTATGGGTATACTGAGGTAAATTAGGAAAAATATTTTTTAAAATGAGACAAAAAGGAAAACTTAAGATGACCACAACTTACCATTAGTAGACATCTTTCAATAATACACTACATGCAATTACTCTAGCAAATATCTTTAATTTCCACTTAGGGGTGTATAAGTGCCCTCAAATAGAATTCAATTCAGGTCTGATGCTGTCTAAAAGTGCCTTTTTAAATTTAGCTTTAGTCACTAATGTTGAAGCCAACATTAATCTTAAAGCCAGAAGCAAAAAAAAAAAAAAAAATCTAAGTAGCTAAGTTTCAATAAATTAAAAACTTCTTTCTGTAAGACACGTAGAAGCACACTTCAATCCATCCATTTTACAAAATGACCTAACTAAAAATTACAACTGCATCAGCAAATCCATCTCTCTAGCTCTCTGTTAAAAGATTAGGGATCGGCCATTTCAGGGTGGAACAGCGACAAGGAAGCTTACATTGCTCTCCCCGTGTGGAACTGATTTAGGCAGAGAGAAGATTTTATAAAACCACAGTTTTCATATTTTCTGGGTCAGCACAATCCCACAGAGCTTAGCGGTCCCAGAGGGATGGGGCTGAGATCTCACGGAGCCCAGATCTGGTCAGTTGGAAGCAGTGCCTTTTCCATCAAATCTCTATCTTTGCATTTCCTTTCCCCTCCTAAATTTATGTAGAAAAAAATTTTTCACTTCAAGAGCAAAGACAGACACTAGATTTGTTATCGTTCCTTTGTGAGTTGATAATTTTCTAGTTTTTTTAGGTAACTACAAAAAAAAATATATTGTGCATTTTCTCAGTTTAGGATTTGTCATATCTAATCAATTAACAAATATTAGTTCAGGCTAATGTGTCGTCGTAAAGAAGAGAGTTTTGCCTTTGCTGGAGTTGAGATCTAGTTGGGAAGACTGCAGCCATGAAAAAGAACAGCAAAACTTAAAGGTAGTCCTAAATTGGGGTTTCAGAGCTCATACTCCAGGAGCTTGGGAGCCGGACCATGCAGTGCATGACGTACAGGGAAGCATAGCGCTTATGTCTCGCACCTGGTGAGACTGAGCCAACATCCCACATCTGTACCTGTAGAGAGATGGTGAGGCTGCTTGTTTCCTCTCTGTAAGCCTCTACACCCTGCGCAGTACAACAAGGAATGAAGCAATAACTCCCTCATTCACTACCATGAGCATCTCCTGGCACCGTACGAGTACACAGTCACAAGCTATCGTATGGTCCAGAGGTAGTTCTGACCTGTAGACAGGATTTGGGGAGGAAGACAGAGACAATTATAGAACAAAAAGCCACATGTGGATAAATTCAGAGATATAAATATTGATATGGTACAGGTGAGTGCTACTGAAATTTTTTCAAAGTTTCTCCCAAATTGCACTAAAAAATACATAGTTTCATATAATGATTATTTCAGCTGTGTGGATGACCAACAAATGCTGGTTCCTAACAGAGGCTGACCAGAGCCCTGAATACCCATGAATAAACAGTGTGAAATAAAAAAAGAGACAGTATTTAAGGGAATGGAGGAGTCTGCCTCCACGTCAGTATGGCTGCATTCTTCAGATTATCTTTGGCAGACCTTATCTTGCTTTAGGAATTCTGTACTTATGAGCTTTCTCTGTACAAATGGGCCTGGAGCGAGCAGACTCCACCATAGATTTAGAGCTCTCCCTCCATGGCCCCGTGTTCCAGAATGGCATCCACAATGGTGTCCGTGACCTGTTAATACACAAACACACCCTTGTCCACATGTTAGTGATTATACCAGACCATCCTGTTTTCCTGCACTAGGTGTATTTGTTGATTTGTCTTTTTGCCAAGGAAACTCAGGTAGGGTATGCATATTTTCTGCTATCAGATTCAGAAAATCTGAAGTAAAAGTGATAAGGTCTATTTGTGCTTGTGGACATAACCATATCACCCCTTTTTGCTTGTGTAAGTGTGTTTTCTATTAAAGATGTTTACATTCTCCTATAGCTTGGTGCTAAGGATTACAAGGGATAACTGTGAGATGTTTAATATGCCAAAGTGGAAAGAACAAACATAAGGTGTTTTTGATATGTGAGGGTCTGTTAGCAGCTTTTATTATGCGAGACACTCACAGAGCCGCAAAGCAGCAGACCGTGCTGTGGGTGTTCCACTTTTTCACTCCCGTGGCAGGTGGCATGAATCATGGGAGAATAAGCCCCTACAGAAACATGAACATACTATAACTGTCTGGTGGATGGAATATGAGTAGCACGCTCTCACCAAATGTCATAGCTCTGTGTAAGTCTTTGTATCTTCACTTAGTTTTGTTCCTGGAGTGTCTGTTCATGAAACCTTATTGCATTACCCACAGAAAACTTAGTCTTTTGATGGCCATCAGTGTAAACATATTACAATCATATGTTTAGCAAAGCTTATTGGGATGTGTCTCCCAAGGTGCTATGGAAATTATAAGGGTCCCATTAGTGGGGAAAAAAATGGGAGAAAATATTTCTGGGCAGCTTCTCCTTTATTCAATAAGGGGAGTCCTATGAAATAGTTTCTCTAGGCCTAAGTGGTCCCCATTGATTCCTTTAACACATTTTGATTACCTATGAGGATCAGATCATAACAACACATTATCCTTGGACGATAAGAGATTTCTGAGTTTTACAGACAACAATAGGCAAGGTACTTGTAAGACCAATCTTGACATCACTTTGAAAAGCCGTCAGCCTGGGTGGAAGCACGTCTTTCACAATATCTACAACTTGACTTAAATTACAGACTACTGTTTTAAAAATTTAAAGAGAGAAAAAGAAGAAAAAAAGCTGTTGAGCTCTAACAAAACACCTGCAAGTATTTTAACTAGTCACGAGCTGAATAGACAAACAGACAAGCCCACACAAGACAATTGTTGGTAGACCAGAGTGCACCCAGATGTATTTGGCCAAGACGAATTACAGTAACTATCTTGTAATAAGAATTAAAAGGAATAAAAACCTTCTATTGATAATCAGTATTTTTTTATATTCTATTTTATCTTAAGAATTCTGACAACTTCTTGTCCTCTTCTTTCAGCTAGCCTCTGGTTCAATCACCTCTATGCCTTCTTTTTTATTTTAAGGAAAAAAGATAAAATAACAAACAAAAAAGAACAGTTTCGAGGCAGGTTAGTAGGAGGGTTATAATAATTTATACTTTGCATGTAGGTGTCTTCATAGTAGTTATTCAGAGGACAACACAGAGGCATGATAGTTTGCCTAAACAATATCAGCACAAACCTTTCTTTTCAATGAACTAACAAAAACCAGCTGTATTACTATCTTAACTATCGTGTGTGTGTGTGTGTGTGTGTGTGTGTGTGTGTGTGTGTGTGTGTTCCTTTCTCTCCTCCTTCCTTTCCCTTTTCCTCATCAAAGTTTGTCCTTTCTTTTGAATAATTTTCTCTGAATTCCCAATTTCTGGTGTGCATTTTGGACCTTACTCTTCAGTCTCTCACACTAGAGAGACAATATGACGCTTACACATATAGTCTGGTTTATTTTACTTATGAGTGTGGTCTTGTACTCCATCCATTTTTACCTATAAAAGTCTCTCGTTTATCCTTCTTTATGTCTGAGTAGCACTCTGTTATATTAAAAGCCACATCTTTCTTTTTCTCCCTTCTTTGTCTGATGTGCCTGCACTTGGCTCATCATCAAATCCAGCCGGCCATGTGCTGCACTGGGACAAGTCAGTTGCTATACAGGACCTGCAGAAGGCCCCCTTCCCAGCAGCATATCCTCTGTGGCCCCTGGCCTCCCAGCCACCTCATTTCTATTCATCCGTTTGGCATGTTAAAATGTAAATACTGGTCTACAGATAGGAACAGGCAACGTGTTCAATATCTTGTGGAGCCACATCCAGAGCTTCTAAAATAGACGCTACAAGTCCCAGTGTGAAGGGTCCCTGGACTCCATTATTCATTATACGCTGTTTCAATTGTTTTAAGATCTTGTATTTCATCCTATGATGTTCATATATCATTTGTTGTTGATTATGTGGGTCTTGTATAACCATAATAGGGAGCCAGTGGGGTCTCATGGGATTCCCACCCGTCATAGCCTGCCAAACAAGTTACTAACACTTAAGCGATCCAGGCTGGTGCTCACTAGCCTCACTGATCTAGAGAGGCTCTTGCTATCTTCTTCATGATACTTTCCATTTCCCTCTTCAGGAGGAGCAGTAGTAGGTGCAGGAACCACTGCAGACCGTAAAGGTTCTGGTGCCAACTTTACTGGGCTCCACACAGAGGAACCCTCTGAGACAACTGCCTCTCTCTTCATGTAGACCCTCCTTTTTTTCTGACCAGCTCAGCCCACCCTGGGGGCAGGGTGTGGTGACAGGATCAAAGCCCGGGCCCGGTGCTCCTGCTTAAGCTTGCCTAAGCCGGTGTTTTAGACCACTGAGCGATCTCACTGGCCCCCACATGAACCCTTCTTAAGCGTTCTCACACCCTATCCCGATGTTCTGCACCCAGGGTTCCTACCTATGTGAGCCAAGGGTTACTCTAGGTACTATCTTTCAACATTTTAGAAAGAGTGAGTATTGCCTAGGCCCCTACGCTCTGAGCAGCATATGCAACAACTGCACATGCCTCTGTTCCTCTGCTGACAAGTCTTGCCTCACTAGCCTGGTTGGGAACACTGTCCTGTGACACTCCTGATTGCCTTCTCTTCTGTGCAGCAGGCTCCAGGACACCTCGTGGGATCTCCCGGCGTCGGCATTGAGTCTTCACACTGTGGTGGGCCTCCTCCTCTCAGTTACACGTTCCTAGTTGGGGTGCCAAATGTCAGCGACTGATCAGATCCCCTAATACCTGTGGGTGTAACATCAGAGAATAAAGAAGAAATAGACGTAAGGGACAAGGGGACCAGGGTGACCCTGCTGCTAATGGCCTGGCATAATGGTCTCCATAGCTGCTCCTCTTTTATTAGCAAGCGAGGAACCCGGGGGAAGGGGTAGTGTACTTTCCATGGAACAGCAACTGCAGTGAATGGAGAGCAAGAAGAGCGAGCCCTTCTCCACCTCAGCGTGGCTGCAGAGGTTATCTTGCCCAAGCAGTGCTGTGGTTATGGGTCTTCTCTGCACAGCCAGGAAGTACATGCCTTCCACACACTTCTCTGTTCCTGAAGCAGATCACACCGGCCTCAGACTTAGGGGACCCCAGTCACGTACACTGGCCCACAACAGTTCCTACTCTTGGTGTTCTGAAGACTCTGAGCCAGTAATTTATAGCAAGACGCAACAAAACATTGTATATTAATAATTTCAATTCTATGTAAGAAAGATCTTCAAACAATCTCATGTTTTCAAACATGTGTCTCTATTCAATAGCTAGAACATGTAAGTACTATCCATTTACATAGTTAAGTACTTTTTGGCATAATTCAGTATATGTGATTTCAGTTAAAAATTCCACTGAATGAGGGCTGGCCAGATAGCTCAGTGGATTAAAGTGCCTGCTTGGGCAGAGCATAAGGACGGGGGTTCGATTCCCAGCATCACAAGGTGGCCCTGCCCCTGGGGTGGGGGTGCTGAGGCTGGGCCTGTTGGTACACACCTGTAATCCCAGCACTTGGGAAGCTGAAAACAAGACGATCACTACAAGTCCAATCTGTGTAGTGAAACCCTATAGACCCAGTGATAAACATATAGAAAAGAAAGAAAGAAAGAAAGAAAGAAAAAAAAGAAGGAAAGAAAAGAAATTTCATTGAATGAAAAGTCACAGGCCATAGTCATGTTCCTGGGCCACTAATTTTGAGCAAAAGATCACTCAATCTCCTATTTTCTGGTATCATTCATAAAAGCAGAGGCATGGCTTGAGAACTCTCTGAGCAACTTGTAGGATTCTGTGAATTTAATGATTAGTATTGCTTTCTGAGAAATATCCAGCTCCATGAAATTCACTTACTATTGCAATACAAAGTATATATGTGTGTATAAGCACTTGAAATAACAAAACTCAGAGTTTTATGATAGCTTAATTTATCCATGTCTAGAAAGATTGATATTCATAATCATTCATACTAACAATATGTATTTTACCTCCTACATAGCAAAGATAACTAATTTGTGACTCTCAAATTGAGGTTCTTATGTTGTCTCAATAATGAAGCCCAATGAAAAGCTTTATCCGTGAGCAGGAGAAGGAGCGCAGAAACGAGGGTGGAAACACTGGATATGTTTAAGAGCTTTGACCATGAACACGTTTTAAAAGTAGGAGATTTCAGAATACTAGCGGGACAGTTGCTAGGAAGAACTCTTCTGACTTAGCAGCTCCACCCAAGAGCAGCTAGCGTGCCCTCGCGCGTCTCCCTTGCACTGCCAGGCTGGCCTGCCAGGGGCCACCTGGGCTGGGAGATCCCACTGCTGCGCCTGCCGTCCTTCGCTTTCCACTGGAACTCAGACGTCCTCCCCTTCCTCATTCAGTTGAGTTTTCTTCCATCCAGCCTTTATTTCCTCCCTCTCTCATCCATCCATGAAAGGAAAGAAATGGAAGAAACTGAGGAGTCGGTCAAAGATAAAATGTACATATTTAAAAGGCACCAATGACAATTTTATAGTGGGAAGGAGAGGTTTAACTCACTCTGTGTTACTCAACTTTCTACTGCTATAAGAGAATATCTGAGGTAATCAATTTACAAGAAGCAAAAGTCTTTACTTTGGCTCGCAGTCAGTTGGCCACGTGGCTTTGAGCCTGAGACGAGACAACATATGCAAGAGCACTTATAGAGGCTTGAAAATCACAGAGAAAGAGTCCAGTGTTCCACATTCCCCCCAAGGATTTACCCAATGACGTAGCTTCCTCTCCTTAGGCTCCACCTCTTAAAGGCCCCACCCACCTCCCAATAGCACCAGGGACTGAGAGCCATTTTCCCAATATGTAAGCGTCTAGAGCAGCGGATCTCAACCTGTGGGTCGCAACCCCAGTGGGGGTCGAAAGACCAAAACACAGGGGTTGCCTAAAGCCATTCTGAATCATAACTGTAGCAAAATTACAGTTTTGAAGTCGCCACCAAAATTATATTTTGGTTTGGGGCCACCGCAACATGAGAAACTGTATTGTGGGGTCACGGTATTAGACAGGTTGAGAGCCACTGGAGAGCACATTGAAGCTCCAAGCTGCAGCACCGCATTACCAGCTTTCCTTCCCTTGGCAGTTACCTTTCTTCTACTCTGTATGTTTAAAAGTTAAGCTTACTTTTTCCTGGCTATTTCTCTATAATCTATTCTCTGCCTTCAGCGGTTCTTAACCTTAGCTATGTACAGCATGGCCTATGGTGGGAGGAGCTTTCCTGAGATACTGGTGTCTACTTCAGCAGGCTTGTGGTAGGGAGAAGTACAGAGACTCTGTATTTTCAGAAATCATCCAGAATCTGATGTCATCTAGAACTGATAAACACTGCTTTTCCATGCCAAGGGTCTCCTGAATAATTCATGATAGTGAGAGAGGAGGAAAGGCTGGTTGAAGGAAGAAGAAGAGGCAGAGGATGAAAGTGGCACAGGAGGAGATAACGAATGAAGGGGAAGGGACAGAAGGTTGCACTTAGAGCTGAGGAAATATTTGGGGATGTGAGGGTTTCAGCACGAGCGAGACTGGGGAGGAACCTGGTCTAAGTCAGGCATTTGGCTCTGCTGAATCTGCCCACTGCTTTTGAACCCAGAGAACGTAAAGGATAAACACACCTGCGGTAGATTTCAGGCTCTGGGAAGAGGGGGTGGATGATTCTAACTCAGCAGCTTGGCACCCAGAAACTGACAAAGTTCTAGCCCCTCCTGGCCCAACCTTGGCACTGAGGTTGGGGTGGGCTGGGAGGCTTTGAGACCCTGCAGAGTCACAAGGAAAGAGGGCCAGGGCAGCTGTTGTCCCTAGAGTGAAAAGTCGCGTGAGCCAAGGTTCGAGGTCACAGCACGTGATCCCTTCCCTGCAAATCTTAGCTCACATGGGGCCTGGGGTCTGGACCAGCTGGGCACAAATTGAACAGGTCTCCTAGGAGATCCCTAGGTGGACAGTTTGGGTCTCAAAGAATATAAGCAGGGGAACCTGAAGGAAACGGAAAAGCCTTGAATAAAGTATGATCAGTATTGATAAACTCGCTGAGCACCAGCGCATATGGGAGCCAGCATGCTCGGACTTAACTCTACAGGCTGTCCACCATGTGACAAGTGACCTAAAGAGCTAAGTCATTTGTCCTTAAAACATCATTCACAGTATATAAACACAAAAACCTAGATGATTCTGATTTTCCAAAAGAATGCCTTTATTTTCCGTAGGCAGATGGTGGATACTGTCGTGATTTCCCCTGAGGAGTGTTGGGTTACTATCGGCCCATCTAGGCGATCTTGTGCTGCTCCCTCATGGCCACAGGTGGACATCTGAGAGCCGGCTGCCTGGCCACATCTGCACGGCATGAAACGGAGCAAGTGGAGTCGACAGCCGTGCGCTGACGCCGGCTGGATGATGACCAGTCTAGATGGTGTAACATCTAGGCACTCAGTTATTTAGGTAGCTTACAGTTAGCTTCTCTGCAAAGACGCAAAACCTTTGAGAATGACCTTTAACATCCAAAAAAGGAATTTTAAGGGGATGGCACCCCCTGCTGGTAAATTTTGTCAACGCCAAAATACTGTATGGATGAATTTTTTTTTTTAATTAGCAAATAATTTATTAGTGAAACATATATTGCCATTGATCCCCCTAAAAATGGCCCCTTCCCTTCTTGTCCAATTGTTCTTTCACTTTCTTTTTTTAATTTAATATTTTTATTGTTTCAATTTAACATTGGTTATATTTTGATCAATCTTATATACCTATATGTATTAATCTAAACTGATCTGATGATGAAAGTATGTAATGGATAAATTTTTAAGACAATTTAAGGAATTTGTTTACAGCATAAGAAAATAGATTCTTAAGGATAGTTTTATTATGAATTTCTTTCTTTTTTTAGGGAAAGGTCTATAGGATGTTAGGGTCTCACTATCAGACCAGACTCATAGCGATCCACCTGTTTCCAGCCTCCCAAGAGCTGCTGTTACATGTTAAGATGCCACCATACCCAGTCTCAATTGCTGTCTCAGCACACCCTGGGACAGGGCTGGCACAGCAGGCCTGAGGATCGAACCCCGGCCCCTGTGCCTATCAATGAATGTTTTAGTAGAGTCCTGAAAGGTAAGTTTGGCTGATAGCACACATTCGCCCAAGTCGTTATTTCTCCCAGCAACACTTCTGATGGTGCCAAAGTTTCCTTTCAATTTTTATTAGTATTGGCCTGGCATGTTGTTAATCTTTAGGTTTTTTTCACCTCTTCTTTCTGCTGTAATCCACCATTAAAACTATGTCTTCTCTTTGAATGCCTGTGTCCTACTGCCTATGCCCTGCCAGCCTTTGACAGATAGATAAGTGCTACCATTTTTCATCTTCATTTGTGGATTATCTCGCAGTACATACACATATGAATGCCTAAGAAATCAAAAATTAAGCACATCCTAATCCAACTTCAGCATATTCTAACATACCGTGGGACAGAAATATGGCTGTTATCATTGGAAGAGGCAGGAAGAAATACTTCAATTTTCTAGCTTTCCATGCTATCAGACCAAATACAGTCATATCAAAGTTCTGAAAATCTGAGTGATACTGAAGGCTGAACACTTGTTCGTCTCTGAAAAGATAAACTATTTCAGCAGATTTTATCCAGAAAACATCTTAGGGTTTTGTGGTTGTGTTTGTTTGGTTTGGTTTTTGTTTTGCAATTAAAAACTAAGCTAGAGTTCTGCACGTCACTCATTCCACCAAGAAACTGTGTATGGAGGTTTAGGTTGGCAGTCAGCAATGTTAACTCAGACAGGAAACTCAAAGGATGATAAATGCGAGCTTCATCACCAGCTCAGACTGTGAGGAGAATCGAAAAGCAAGCATGAAATTGGAATGCTGTGTCTTAAAAAATAAGAGCTTTTCCTTCACTTCTTTGAATACAGCTCAACCATGGATCCCACTATCAAGTCAGCAGCTGAGATTTAACCTACCATTACCACCCATTAAGAAGTTTCACAAATCAAACATCTACAGAGATAGGTGACAGCCAGCAAGCTTAAGCATCACAGGATTGTCTTATTGAATCATATCGTGAGGGGAGTGAGTGTAGGCCTAGTACAATTTGGGTGATCCCGGGTGCTGTTCATGTGTTTGGTAAGTAAGTTGCCGGCTTAAAGAAATGCATTTGTTTTTCTGTGGTCAACCACAGAAGTTAGCTTCTGCTCAGAGGGGCTACACTGCTGCCACAGTTAAGGTAATAATAATGATGATGATGATGATGATGATGATGATAATAATAATAATAAACCCTCAAGATTCAACCCAGCAGCCAGGCCTGCTGTGTGAGACCACCCTGGGCCGACCAGAAACTCATTCAACCCAGCAACAAAGCCCAGTATATGAGTGGGACTTCATCCATCAGATAGGCCCAGTGTGGAAAACTGCCACAGAACTTGTTGCAGAGAGGCTAGAGACAAGACCCACCCAGCTGACTCAGGAGCAGAACATCTTGCCAGAGTGGCACAGCAGGTTCACCTCTGAGGGCTGCAGCAGGGAGAAGTGGAGCTCAGTAACCAGACCCAAGCCACACCCACCTGGACAAGTTTGCACTTGGTAGATCCAGATCTAGGGCTAAGGTAATAACACTACTAAAGCTCTACACCAACGCCCAGAAGGCCGGGCTATACAAAATGACAAAGGAGCAAAATGCGCTCTCAGGCCCCAAGCCCACCCACAACAAATACAGGAGACAATAGCATAGAAGAAATTGGAAATCACACACCTGAAATTTCTGAAATAATAGCATCTGAAGTAAAGAAACAACTGCAGAAAGGTATGGAGGAAATCAGGTCAGAAATAATTTCTGAAGTAAACACACAAATAATACGTACAATAAAAGAAATACTAAGTGCTGCTAAAGGAGACACTGATGAAAAAAATAGAGGGGCATAGAAAAATGATGTAATCCTTGAATGAACAATATAGGAAAGTAATGGAATGCATGAAGCAGATTCAAAGTGCTATACAGGAACTTAAAACCTCAATCACAGGCTGGTAAAACTATTTCAATGAAAGTGAAAAAAGGCTTTCAGACCTTAAACACACCATTGCAACTAGTGAAGAGGTAAGAAAAGATCTCTTAATAGCAACTAAGATGCAAGAAAAAAATAATCCAACACCTACAAGATGATGCAAACATGGACAATGTAAGACTAATAGGCATCAATGAGAAAGAAGGACTCTATATAAATGATATAACAAGAATATATGAAGAAGTAATAGCAGAAAATTTCACAAATATGGGAAAACAATTTGACATTCAGTAACCAGAGCATATAGAGCTCCAAATAACATCAACCCAATTAAAACCACACCCAGACAAATAATAATCAAGATCCCAGAAATGCAGCACAGGGACAGTATACTAAAAACTGCTAGAGAAAAGAAACAGATCACATTTCAAGGAAACTGCATTAGAATAACAGCATATTTCTCCTTATAAACCAGCAAGTCAAGAAGAGCATGGAGCAAAGTACTTCAAGTCTTGCGAGAAAACAAATTCCAGTCCAGACGGACATACCCTGCAAAACTCTCTTTCAAGTTCAATGGAGAAGTGAAATACTTCCAGGACAAAGAACAACTAAAGAATTTCATGATGACAAAGCCAACCCTACACAGCTTACTAAAAGATATTCTAGGGATCAAAATGACTACAACTCCTTGAAGGAGAATGGAAAGAACCCATCAAATAGGGCAAACAGTTAAACACAGGAGAAAAGGAGGTATACAAAAGCAGTCTTTCAAACATTCTTTTGTATACAGCAGTAGAATATGTCCATCAGCATATTCTACAAATAGACTTCTCATGCACCCTATGGGCCATGAATCTATCTGAGTTTACAGGGTGGATATCAAAGAAATAGCAGTAGCTCAGTCCCACAAGTGAAACCAGACCACCAGTAAGCGTCAAGGACACTGTCTGTGTCCACGACATACTAGAACTTTGTGTGATATCTTATTCCCAAACTATTAGAAGTTCCAGTCATATATTTTCCATTCCAGTATTTATCTTATATCTTATTCTTAGTAATTCTTTACTACCATGGAAACTTTTTCTTAGTTGATGTCTTTGTACATATTAATCTATTCAAATACAATGTGAGTACTCTAAATTGATTACAGATTCATACATATGATGCACAACATTCTGGGCTCATTCTGAGCTCTAATTTGGGCTCATAATTTGATTTTGAAATATTGTTTTTAATATTTAATTTAATTGTAATTAATTAATATTTAATTATTTTTCTGAGTATTGTTTAATTATACTTTTTGTTTTATGATTCATACCATATCTCTGACTTATAATCTACTTATATGACATGGTATGATATTTTTTCCTAGTATTAGAAACTTTAAAAAGAAAATATACGTGTGTGTGTGTGTGTGTGTGTGTGTGTGTGTGTGTGTGTGTGTGTACACAAGAGAGTTAGGATAGATACACAGCTACTTTGCCTTAGTTCATTGAGAATAAAAGTTTGTACTAATATTGTTTAGACAAGATCTCAGGTCTGCACCTTTGTCCTCTGAGTAGCTATAATGAAGACAACAATATGCATGGTATTAATTATTGTAACCATCCCACTAACTTGTTTTGAAATTGTTTCATTGCTATTTTATATTTTTTTCTCATTAAAATGAATTTTAAAAAGAAAACAACAACAAAAAACTCTATAAACACACACACACACCAAAAAAAAAAAAAAAAAAAAAAAAACCCTCAAGGTATTTTATTCTCGACCACACTGCAAGGATTCCTGTATAAAAACCAACAAACTGCTCACAATTTGGTGAGCCACATGTCCTCTGAGTTCACTATTTCCAAGCTGACAGCCTCTGCCTAGACCAGCTGGCTGCAGAGGCAGTAAAAGCTAGCAGGGCCCAGGTCTCTCTACAAAGAAAGCATAGGCACTCACTGCTGATGAAAATAATTTCCGTAAATACAAAGCAAAAATATATATTTTAAAAAAAATCTTGATGTGGCTCTAACTTGGAGATTTTAACTAGATAATCTGGTTGACTGACACAGAGGTAGGAACTAGCAATAATCACCAGGAAGCTTTACAGTTTTGTTTTGACTGTGGTGTTGCCTCTTGTCACTACGCACAGGAATTTCGATCCCCAGTCTCCATCAATGTGGTCCCCCTTTTTCATATACTGAACTGAACTATCTTCATCAAATTTTCTCCCTGACTCAAAGAGTAACCTATTTTTACAGAGTTAAATATCAACGATTTAACTCCTTTAAGGAATTAAGAAAAGCCTTAGTTAATTTTTCTTGATACCAATCTTTGTGATTTTCATGCTACACTAGACAAAGAAGTATGTGCATCAGTTTCTTTAAGAAAGCTAAAACTTTTTTTAATATTTGGTTATTTTTCAATGGTATTTATTCAACACAGAATAAATCCAGGAATAAAGCTATTATTCTGCAATAAGCCTAAGAAACTTTTAGTCCAAATTATCATAAAGAAAAAAAAAAAAAACTCCCTCTTCCTGATGCATGCAATTCAATATGTGCCATTCTCTTTTTTTAAAATTACTTTTAATAAGAATTTTTTAAATAGTATTTTGTTTTTTACTGGTTTTTTTTTTTTTTGGTGGAACTGGGGTTCAAATTCATGACCTTGCACTTGCCAGGCAGGCACTTGTGCCAAGGAGCTATCTCCCTGGCCCCAATATGTACCATTCTCTAACTAGCTAAATATTCACTTAAAGTAGACCAACATGTAGAATATTCAAAAGAAAAAAATACAAGCAGCAAGAAAATATATGAAAAGATTTAGTTCTTTTTATTCTCAAAGAAATATAAACATAAATCAGATAATTACTTCTTCTGTCAAACCAACAGAGATTTATTTTGGTCATTCGTATTCAGTGTTGGCATCATGAAGAGATTTTCTTGTGTCCCACATGTGGAAATACTGAATAGTAGAGATCTTCTGAAAGAAATTTGCTTCCACTCACCCAGGGCTTCCAAAGGCCAAATTCACGGCTTGACTTAAGAATTCTGCCACGGAGCCCTTGGTAATTTTCCATTAATATTTCTTCTCTCTTTCATCTTTCAGGTAGTTAAACCCCTGGATTTTAGCTGGTTGTCCAGAATAAGCATTATATACCCTAGCTGCCCTTACAGGCAGGTGTAGACTAAGTAAATTCAAGGCAATAGGATGCAACCCAAAATATTATTTGCAAAAGCACAGTTGATGTTGGATCTTTTCTCACATTTTGGATTGCTTGCATGTAAGAGATGGCTGGACTATATCCTGGATCAGGAAGGTAAACCGATCTCACTCTTATTAGTGAAAGATCAGAAAACTAGAAATGGCTTGGGGCCCAGGCACCATGGGCTCAGAGGTACCACTCACTATTTTATAGGATGCCCAAGTCCAGATTTCTGTGTTACAAGGAAATAACCTATCATGCTACCATTGTTTTGCCTGGCTGCTTCTCACAATCAGCATGAACCATACCCTTATGAATTTATTAAAAATTCATGTTCAAGATTATATATACAATTGTATATGCAAAGACAGATGACATATACATTCAACAATAAGAATGACTGTGTAGATTATACCATCCTCATTTCTGCAATGTACTTTTCTTTATTCATAAGCAAGGACCTCCTGAACAGAACCACAGTTATATACACACGCCAAAAAAATAAATAAATAAATAAAAAATAGTAGTATCAAGCATCAACAAATGGGATCATACCATAAAAGTAAAGACAACCACCAATAGAGTGAAGAGATAACCTATAAAATAGGAATGGGGTTGCCAGATATTCCTCAAACAAAAGACTAATATTTAGAATAGATAAAGAGCTACAATAGGGAGCTGGCAAGATAGCTCAATAGAATAAGCACTTTCCTGGCAAGCGCAAGGGCCTGAGTTCAAACCCTGATACCGCAAAAAAAAAAAAAAAAAAAAGCTAAAATATTAGACCCGCGATAATAAAGCTTATATAAATACTGGGCAAGTGAAATGAATAGACATTTGTCAGAAGGATACCAATACCCAAAATACTCTTAATTTTAATTTCGAAAAACGTAATGTACAGGTATATATTTATTGAGACTTCCACATCTGTCTTATAAGTCAACTGCAAATATGTGATGCTGCTTTTAAATCAAGCCTGCCATTTTTCAGTTACATTGCAGATAACTGATCATGTAATAATATTTCTAACCTCTCACTAATATTTTCTTTCTTTTAGTCAACTAATCGCATTGTGGATTACTTCTCCTTGAGTCATAAATCTATTCATCGTGCTTATTTCTAAAATTTTATTTGATATTTGAATGTTAAACTTGTCAGCACTTTTCTCACTTTCCTGGTCTACTAGGACACATTTTAGGATGGCAACAGTAGCTGGCTTCACGCTCTGTGTGGACAATTCCAACCTGTCAGCTCTCTGTGGATGTGTTTCTATGGGTGTCTATTATGTCTCTGTTTCTGGTCTTGTTTTGTCTTTCTCTCATCTTGGTTCTTTTTTTCACTCAGGAGGCCTAGTTTCCTCCTTCAGATTGCTACGTTTCATTATGCTATGGCCACTGACTTGGGGAATCATCTGGTGAGTCAATATAAAGCCAAGGAGACCAATGCTTCATTCTCCAGGTGAGTCTGCCTCTTCAGAGTCCCAAGACTTAAGGACTCGGGGCTCACTTTACACAGGTTCACAGCTCACGTGACACAGAACTCAGAGAGGCCTGTTGCCTCAAAGGCACCCGTTCTTCCTTTCATGCTGTGAAAACGTCCTCACTCCTTAAGCTTCCTGCCAGTGAGTAGCTCTAGGCTTCAATAAAACCCGGACTTCTATAGTCTCTGTCCTGTCTGCCTACAAGGTCTAAAGACACAGTGAAAGCTGCTCAGCAATGTAACTGCTGTTAGGGAGAAAAGCAGATTCAGGTTTCCACTGTGTGACTGCTCATTTCCCGTTCAACTTTAGCTTTGCAATTTCTTCTTTATCATCTCTTTGATATTTTAAACTCTTTCTCCTACACTGATTGGGAATATTTGTCCAAATGACATAGCCCACCATCCTGAGACATTATAAAGCACCTCGTCCTCCACTTATCATCTATAGGCTTATCTATTTAAACATAGAAAGAGATTTAAGAGAGCACACAAATATTTTTAACAAATATTTCCTCAGAGTGAGTATGTCCTGATTCCTATTGGTCAATCCCCAGTGTCAGTTTAAGCCTTTCTTTGCTAGGGAAATTGAAATCCTACTGAAGAACAGAATTTTTAAAATTTTTTAACCATCCTAAAGAATCCCCATTTAAAACTGTCACTATAGTGACAGAAACATTCGTTTTACAGATACTCTTGTTAAGAAGCCCTGTACAGTTTTGTCTTTTCCCTAGAAAATTTACTTTTCTTATCATTCACAGTTCTCAGAAAAGAAAAAAAGGAGAAAGAACTCATGAAATTCAAAACCAAAATTAGCAAAGCTCCGAGAAACCTTAACGCCCTGGGGTCTCAAATACTCTCATTAGCTTTGTATCCTTGCCAATTCCTTCATAATATACATGTCAGCTTTCTCCTAATAACAGGTTATACCATGAAATTTAGAAATCTCAACTTCAATCTTAAATTTTACATCATAATTAAATATGATTAATTACTGCGCGGAGGTCCTATGCTATCTTGGGCTGTACGAACAATGGTTAGGAGCTACATTTCTAATTATCTGCCTTGTCTCTGTCACCCTCCAGTCTTTATGGAAGGGTCCTTATCATAAGACATTAACAACCAACCCATTAGTGAAACTCCAAACAGTGGAGTTTAAGCCCTGGTCTCACTTCCAAACTCCACATCCCTTTTTCCTGACTGATTGATAGACATGGAATCTAGAAATCTTAAATTTCTAAAGTCTTCCAAAAGAGACTGAATTCCGAGGTGGGTAGCCTTTGCCCAAGACCAAAGAACAAGTAGCAGCACTCAGAACAGAATGGCCCCCAATGAAGGAGCCATTGGCTGTTTCCTCAACCCCACTGGCTGCCCCTTGTTTGACACTCTCCGGCCCATCAGTGATTCCCTTAACGCTCACCTCAGCTGTCTCCTCCTGACCCCATCTGGTCTCTTCCCACCACTTCAGGAGAAACAAAACTCAGCTGCATTTGCCATTTGAATCTCACAGGTAGCCGAATCTGTTACCTGACGCTTTTAAATTTTTTAATAATGGACTCCTTCTACACTACGGGAAACAGATTCCCTTTGATAGGCCCTTTCTGGTATGTACATTTCTCAGTGTTATTATTCTCAACTTTCATTCGTGCCAGTACTGGGCTTTACATTCATGTCAACAAATGCTTCATGAATGCTGTCACAGTCCTGTCAGTGAAGCCTCATCGTCCTCACCAGGAACAGGCACTAATTTGGGCGCTATTCTGGCTGCAAAAGTCCACTTGTTCTCTGCTGAGACACTCAGCCTTCTTTGCAGGAACTGATAATTTCCACTCAAGGATTTGTGTGAATCAAGGAACACGAAATTGGTACCCACGAGTTATAATAAATGAGACCTACACCGCAGTACGCCCCGTGGGACACTAAGATTATTAGTTCCTGTAACTGGCTACCATGCACGGATGTGCCTTGTGTACTTCTAGTCAACTACCATCCATCCAGGAGATCATGTATTCCCAGAAGGAATACTAAACACTTCTGAAGTAAAGTAAGCATGAGTTATTTGAAAATATTTCTAGGAGAGATAACAAATTATATGTTATATGTATAACATATATACATATATGTCATATGTATATATTCATATATGTCATATGTATATATACATATATGTCATAATTTCCATGATAGAAAATGTCCAATTAGAAAATATGATTCAGGGGTGAGAGAGATAGTTCAGCAGTCTAAGTGCCTGCCTGGCAAACATGAGGTCCTGAGTTCAATTCCCTTGGTACCACATATGGTGCCAGTCCTGGAACAGGGTGTGGTGGCACACGCCTGTGATCTCAGCTCTGGGAAGGCTGAGACAGGAGGATCATTATGAGTCTGAGCTGGTTAGTGAGGCCCTGGATCAATAATTTTTTTTAACGTAATTGAGAATTTCCTTTGCTTTTAGCAGGAGACATAAAAGATACAACTTCTGCTCTAAAAACCAAATAAATTCAAACAAATGAAAGAGCCACAGTTGTTGGGGACAATCGTATAGCCCTTGATTTCCTATTGGCTGTATACTAGGAATTTGCATTACAGAAAAGTTTACTTGCTGTGTTTATATATACTATAGGAAAAAAAAAAAAAAAAAAAAAGAAATCTTTAACTGGGAAGGGGAAGAGAAAGAAAGAAAGGGAGGGAGAGACATATGGATATCATAGATTAATGTCCTGTGGTGTGACTTCCCATGCCTCTAGCTAAATATAAAAATAACAATAACAAAAATGTTAAAAGCTGGCCCTGACATTCAGAAGTCATTCTGACACTCACAGCTAGTCCCTGACATCCCGCAGGTAAATAATCTCCCGAGTAACGTCACAGAAAGCCAGCCTCGAGACGAGGTTACTGTGCAACTGCGATAAAGTGCAAGCAGGCAAGGTTCCTTCGTAATTTTATCTAAACGCAGAAAGAAATCCTGTCACCGTGTCACTGACAAAATGCCACACGCTTCTCGGCACTTTCCTTCTGAGTTCACTCAGTCAGGAGCAGGCTCTCACTTCTGTAGACACTTCTCTGAGTCACTCCATGAAAACCCACTCCCTACCACTGGTTCTTTCTAGCACCTTCTTTCTGAGATGCCTTATTCCTGCACTACATGTTCCTTATGTCTGTAAAGAGCCATAACCGTAATTTGTTTATCTGTTTGTCTATGGAAATAGTCTTGTGGTCCTTTCACTAGAAGTTCCTTGGTACTTTTGACCTTTAAAGTGATTATCTAAATATATTGATTTTTAAAAAAAATTTTTTTATTTTATTTATTATTATTTTTTCTTGTTTCAGAACCGTTGTTTGTTTATTCACTCATTTTTATGGCTGGCTCAGCCCGCCCCGAGGGCAGGGCTGGCGCAGCATGTGGTGCTGGGGATTGAACCTCGGTCCCTGAAGCTGCCCAAGCTTCCCCAAGCAGGTGCTTTAGACCACTGAGCCATCCTGCTGGGCCCCTATATTGATTTTTTGAATGAATTGTTTGCTTCGTGGTCAGACTAACTCAGAAATAGATAAATAAAACTAAAAATGTGTTATAAACTGGTATGAGGCAATACTCAAGAGGCAAGGTTCATGCCTTGATCTCCATACAGAATTACTTTGATAGACAAAAGTTTAGCGTCAGTGGTATTTTTAAAAACAAAGAAAAAAACTTCACTTACTGGCTCCTCTTAAAGGAGGTTCAATAGAATGAACATATAACCTGTGTGAAACTTCTTTAAAACCTTATATTTCATTTTCCAGTTTTATGTCCCTGCTTGGAAATCTTGCATAAGGAAAATCCTCAACTCTGTCATATAGCTCAAGCCTCTTGTCCTTCAGCTCCCAGGCTCTTATGTAAATCAATTTGACCTCTTTCCTGGGAATACGGAGGTCTTTCACATTGGTGTTGAGGGTCAGGAAGAAGCCAGCCATGGAAGGACTTCCACCAGCAGGTTTCAGAAATAAAGGTCACTCGAAACATTCTGAAGTGTCTCTTTGCCCTCTCTCCAAACAACTAGTCAAAGGATGTAATCAAATCAAGAAGCAAAGTACAATAAGAACTGCCACCTCACAAAAACAGTTTGTTTGGAAAACAATTTTAATCTCACTTAACATAAACTGTTCCACCTTTGAAAATTATTTTTATTTCCTTTGGGAGATTAGGAAAGAAAGCTGAGCTATGAAGCTATTTATAGGATACCAAATACTGTTAACACCCACACACCAATCCAGGTTTCTAATGCAGAAAATGTAGAAATGATATAATTACTGGAATGTCACCTCCACACCAAAAGTTAAGTGGCTTAAGAATCTAAAAATCACATTTGTGGAATCCCAAGTAGAAAGGTAGAGCTTTAAGTAATTACTGGTTTGTCATGATACATGGTACAAGAATTATGACTCATATAATAAAGGTATCATTTTACTGACACTAATCACATTCCCCAGGTTGCACGAAGCAATCCTTGCTCAGTTAAATGAGAAGAAAAGTCTCTGACGGTACAGCGGATTTCTCATAACCCTCAGAGGTGCTCTTTAAGCTTCATTCTCTTTGGATTCTTGCAGCGAACAGGTTATAATTATAAACAAGGAAGCTGAATGCGCGTCTATCAGCTGACAGAAATGGGAACAGAGGGAGCAAGAGCCAGCTACTGAAGCACTCGTGGGCCGTACAGTCTCTTTTCTCACTTTGTTTCTAGAGCCCAAAACTTGGTGACACATCAGGTTGCTATTGACAATTGTTTTAACAAAATCATCAGCCTGCTTCCTTGCAGAGAGTGTTTTCATGGTTTATGATTCCATTACAGTAGAAAACATTGAGAGCTATATTGTCAGTAAGTACATTATTTTACTTAAATATGTCAAGGAAAACTCATGAAATTGGAGTGTAAGAGGAATACTTTTTATTCAAATGAGACCTCATATGAATATTTTAGTTTAAAAAAAAAAAAAAAAAACATTCTTTACCTAGCTTTTCTTTTTCCTTTACTTTTCAGGCACTGAGGATTGAAAACTGGAGCTTTGCAGATTTGTATTTATTTATTTTTTTTATTTTTTTTTTTTTTTCAGAACCGGGGATCAAACTCAGGACCTTGCACTTGCCAGGCAGGCACTTGTGCCCCTGAACTATCTCCCTGGCTGTGCAGCTCAGATTCTTAGTGATCTTCCTGTTTTCAGCTTCCACAGAGCTGGGATTGCAGTTCCACTGCTACTTTTATTTTTTGTTTTTTAGGGAAGGGTCTATACGGTGTTCACGGTCTCACCACTAGTTCGGACTTATAGTGATCCAACTGCTTACAGCCTCCCAAGAGCTGGGATGATAGGTGTGGGCCACCACACCTGGACTTGGTGGCCAGCTTGGCATGCCCAGGGGCAGGGCTGGGGACGCATGCAGTACCAGGGACCCAATGTTTGCCTAGGTAGGCACTTAGGCTACTGAGATAACTCCGTGGCCCTAATTTTTTATTCTTGTTTTCGAATTCTATATCATCTCTATTGCTTTATGTTGCTTTGTTTCTGTCTTTGTTCTTATTTTTTCCTCTTTAAAATAATAATAAAAATAATCTGTTGGCTTCCTGAAAAAAAAAAAAAAAAAAAAAAAAAACTGGAGCTTTGCACTGAGCTAAATTGCCGGTCCTTCTTCTATTTTTCAACTTTAAATCAAGGGCTTGCTGTATGGCCCGAGCTACTTGCAGTCTCCCTGCTTCAGCCTCCCAGAGCACTGTGGGATTATCCACGTGCACTACCACACCCCACACTTCTTTTTTGTAACAGTTATGAAGTTTTAGGCAAAAGCAGCATATTTAGAGGTTAAAAGTGTTTGCAGAAGAAAGAAGCAGAAGATAGCAACAGTGGCAATGATTATCACAAGAGAAGCCCTCTGCCTGACCTCATTGGTTGGCTGTACCTGCGAGATCTGTGTTCAGAATCCACAAAGGGCTCCTCGTCCCGGCAAGTGTAACACAGATAGTAGCCCTTAGCAAACTCCGCTGGCAGCTGATTCACCCTGGATCACTAGAAGGGACTCAAGATGTTCTGTGGTTGTTTCAATTAATGCTATTTCTCTGCAAAAAGCAAAGCATTCTTGTAGGCTACTAATTCATCAAGCCTCACAGTTCAATTACAGTTTCTCACATCTGAAGTAGCCGGCCGCAGAGTTTGGTTTATCTGAATAACATTTGGGCGAAGGCTCCCTGTGCATGGGTTATCAGTGTCTCTGAGTCTGGCAGAGCAGAACACAGTCACATACAAGAAGCTCCCTAAAGCCAGGTGTGGTGATGCCCACCTATAATCCTGGCACTTTGGGAGACTGAGGCAAGAGGATCTTGAGTTGGACCCTAGCCTGTGTAACCGAGGAACTCAGCAAGACTCTGCCTCAATAAATAAACAAACAAACAAACAAGTAAAGCCTGGGATTTAGTTCAGTGCAGTCCTCAGTACCATAGAAGAATGAGGAAGAGGAAGAGGAGGAAGAGGAAGAAGAGGAGAAGGGAGAGGAAGAGAGGGAGGAAGAGGAGGAGGAGGCAGTAACAGTGGCTATAGGAAGCAGATTCATTACGTACAGATAGACAACAGCGACAACGAAGTCTAGGATTCACTGCAAGCCAACTCCTTTCCACCCTCAGACTCATGAAAGCTGAGCATGGGTTACGGTCTCACCAGTGTATGCCTCACTTTGTCCATGGGTGAGGGGCCTCAGAAGGTCACACGCTTACCCAACCATAGGGGACACAATGGGGTGCAGTGTAGAAGGACACCCCGCACACAGGAGAAAGAAGAACAGAACACCTCCTGCGAGTGTAACAGCCCGCGCTACTCCCGCCCAGGACATTCTGCAGTTATTCTGCAAAACTGTAAGGAAGAAGCAGAGGAGGCCTGGATGAGCCCAAGGCCACCTGAGGAACTGTCCCGCATTGCTCAGGTCCTGGGGTCCCATCTGAATCAGTGTCATTGCACAAGTTCCTGTGTTTATACATTGAACAAGTTCACATTTTGCTCACTGATCTGAGCAATTGTCCTACATTATTACAGTCCAGAGACTGAGTTAACAAATTCCCCATGTGTTCACCACCTAGACCGTGGGCTGAACGACAGCTTGCAAAGATGCCAGGTCCTAATTCCTGCACCTGTGACTGTGGAAGTGTGTGCAGAAAGGGTGTATGTGTGTGTGTGTGTGCATGTGTGCGTGTGTGTGTGCAGGGTCTCATTACACAGCTCAGACTCCTAGTGATCCTCCTGATTTCTACCTCCCTAGAGCTGGGATTGTGGCATGTGCCACCACACCCTGGACTTAGCAAGAAGGTACACACCCACAAACTACACCCTTCACAAGGAGAGCAGCACTGAAACTCATGAAGCATTTCTACAAGGACTTTCTAGAAATAGTAAGTGGATGGATCTGTTAATACCTAAAACTAAGCCTATAAAATCTTGAGTTTGTATATATCAAATGAAACATTATTTATAAAATACGGACATTAGAAACAATAATATTACTTACAAAAATAGAAAAAAAAGAGAAAGTAGAAAGCAACAGCTCACACAAAGCATTTCCTTTTTCTCATACAATCATATATCTAAGCACTAAAAATAAAATATCACCCATCGAAATTGGCTTTTTTATAACACCCTTATACTTTATAATGTTGTAAATATTTTAAATAAATATAAAACAAACTTACATGTATAAAGAGAAGCAATTATGAGCTGAGGCAGAGGGATTGGGAGTTTAAATGCAGCTTGGGCAACTTAGAGAGACTCTGTCTCAGAAAACAAAAACTAAACATGGGTTGGGGTTGTACCTCAGTGCAGGACCCAGGATCCAATCCCCAGAGCTAGTTTAAAATAGGAATCTGTACATTTTTGGTGGACTCAGTCTTGTGGTAAAATACAACAGCAGGGAAGTTTTTGACCATTTTTTCTGCTTCATTTCACTTATTTTTTATTTTTTAAAAGATAATAGAAAGTAGTAAAAAAAAAAAATAGAAACAACACAAATGTTGACTAAACCGGGTAATAGGGATGTAACAAGGGTTGTCATGTTGCATATCGTTGGTCTTTAAGTTACTTGTTCAGATGACCAGATGTAAGCATGCACAACTGGTGCCCCCCCCAAAAAAAAGGTGTCAAAAATGTAAGAGGAGAAAGAAAAAAATTAACATTGACTTCTCCTTTGAAAAGACCAGCAGATATAAGCAGTTACACAATTTTTACACAGATATTTGGAAATTCAAGGAAATACAAAATTGTAGCCTGTTAAGACTATGGTATTTGGCCCAGTCTCTTATTTTCAAGTACTACTCTTGAGAGAGAAAATGACAGTAACTGAGTTTACACCAGGAGCAGTACACATCAAAAAGACAAGGGTGACATGTATTCCAAGCATAATTTTAGTATTACATTGTGCTATAATTAATATGATGAACATTTTGAAGGTTCTTGAGACCAATATCTGATTCATCCTGTTTACATAAGTGCATGGTTTTGTATGGAAAGTTATTAGAATATCAATGATGGTCAGAAAATATCATTTCCAAGCTAAGTCAAAGATATTTGATACTCAGAAAGCCAGTGATGATAAGCCCAGTACCTATGTTATAGAATAACAGTATCACAAAGCTTTTCTGCTGGAGGGTTGAGAATGTAAGTTAACAGACCGACAATTGGAGAAAAAGAAGGGCTATAAGGAAAGCCAATATTTTGGCCCTAGCCCTTCAAGGTCAATAAGGACCCAGAATATAAGAGAACATGTGCTGTAATATCCTATAACTCAGAGGTGTCCCAAATTTTTTGGTCAAGGAGATTGTGGGATCTCAGAGGAAAGGGATGAATGAACTGTAGTGCATCTAAGGAGAGTCACCCAGAGAAAAAAACATTCTCTCAGACTTTCACAGAAAGCAAACTGGCCAAGCAATGGCCGAGACTTGTCCCGAAGGCTGACACTAACAACAGTTCTACAAAGTACTATCTATGGTCTCAAATTTAATCCTGAGGGGATTTGACCCTGGAAGATACAAAAAAATGAATGTTTTGTTATACAGGTCTTGCTTCAACTTGAGCTTGACCACCCAGCAAGAAAAAAAAAAATGCTTAATTACAATGCATGAAACGCAGAGCTAGATTGGTGAGATGAGCTTTAGGAGGCTTAGATT